>OX578141.1:38254197-38544197 GCA_951213105.1 Amaurobius ferox | reverse complement strand
AAATTTAAATTTACTTGTATCGCATATACAAGAGTTTGATCATTTATTGAAATTGTTCTGTATAGCAAAAAATGAAGAAAATATTTTCTGAAGTGAATATTTGATATCAATAATGACTATATGGCAAGCTTGTGAAGATGATAAAGAGAACATTATAAATAAAACAGGTATTAAATTAGTATAAAATACCCCTTTTTCGCTGTTCTGTATTAAGTTAAACACCACCATTTGAATAAATTTTTGTTATAAATCATATATGTAATACAGGTACTTAAGGTAGTAATCTCCTTGTTCCCTGCATAAACATACATGGTGTAAAAGTATGAATAGTGTATAGGGTGAAAAGTTACAAAACAAAAAACATTTTTGCACGTGGAGCTATGCATTTCTGGCTCCCTAAAAACTTTTTTGAAAATGAATAAATTGAAAAAAGTGAAAAGCATTTCCGAAACCATGCACGTTATCAAGGACCATACTTGGGTCGTTAATGCTAATATTACGTTTCTGTGTGAATTCCTGTAAATTGTATTCGAGAAATAATAAACATGGTCCGACGTAGAAGAAGGTAGAAAATGGATCAGATATAAATATAAAAATAATCAAAAAAGATAATCAAATAAACCAGCGTATGGCTGTATATTTATATGAGCATACAATGTTATATATAAGATTAAAAGGAATAAGAATAAGAATAGTAGTACAAAAACAAAATTGAACTACCCCTGTGCTGCTAACATTGTAGAGTAATTGATACTGGACTAAGTTTTTTTCAACTCAAAACAGGTTAGAGTTCAGTTGGTAGACTAAGAGTGCAACTGTTTTAAGTGAAACATGAAGATGATAATTTTTTTTAAATGTTTTATTTAAAAATGGTTGATATTGACCTGTCAATATGTTGCTGTAATTGAAGCAAGGTTTTGAATTTAAAATTAATTGTGTTTTAATAAATGAAAAAATAAGGTTTGGTGGATATGGATTTTGTATAGTCGTATTTATGAATTTAATAAGATGTTATTTGCAGATAAATGGTGTACTTAACATTTTTATTCTTAATAATTGGTTATTAATAATAATTTTATATACTGATTTTGATAGATTAGATAAATAAGGTTATATATATATATATAGGGTGTTCCAAAAACATTGGCCAATATTTTGTAGCTCTTACTGTTGAGTATCAGCTTTCATCGTCTTTTCGCATTACTATTATTTATATCTCACGATTGGCAACAGCAATTCTCAACTTTTTTTTTTGCGTTTGGCAACATTTGTTTCTTTATTCAAGGCTCCAATGGATCAGACATATGCAGTGTTTTTTCTGGTATTCTTGTTTCATATAATTTTCCAATCTTTATGCATGTTGTTCAAGTTATAAGTGTTTATAGATATAATCTATCACTGATATAAAAACATGCATTTTGTGTTCATTTTGATAAAATACTTGGTCTTGACGAAGAGTTTTATCGAAATGAACAATTCATTTGCTTAGGCCTGGGGCTTGTCCACGTGTAAAGTTTTAATGCTTGGATGTTATTTGATTTTATATTATCTATTACTTTCCATTGTTTTTTTTCCATTTGTTGTTTGTCTTCAACTTGATGACTAGAGGTTTGCATTTTATTTTCCACTTGATTGATGGTTCACTGTTTAGAAATTGTTTTAGAAACAGTTTAAATCAGTAAATGCATTTCTGAAAGATATACGAAATATAAATTTTATACAGTCCCTCAGTCCTACAAATTATATTTAGGAAATCATTCTCATACAATTTTATGCAAAATAAAAAAAAATCATCCTTTTATGACGAAAATTGACCGACTTATAGCTGCTTAAAGTTGGACCCTTTTTTTGCTGAGAAATGGTCAATACGGTCCTTGATTGGTTGGTTGCCTGAAACGGGACATTTTTATGCGTGGAAACGAGGCTTAAGTCATAAAGTTGAATGCTTCATAACTCGGTGAATTTTGGTCATAAAAGGAAGATTTTTTTTTTATTTTGCATGAAATTGTATGAGGATTATCTTCCTAAATGTAATTAGTAGGACCGGTAAATCGTATAAAAATTTATATTTTGTATTTCTTTCAGAAATTAATTAATAATTTAAACTGTTTCTGAGATAATAGATTTTAAAATTTAAAACATTCTTGCAATTGTAAGTATATCTCTGTGACTAACGGTTGAGGAAATAGCCATTGGGCACCGATAGCACTGGACATCCTGTATGTATATATATATATATATATATATATATATATATATACTATGTATAGAGGGAAAGTAGTGTTGACTTAGTTTAGCATGAAAATGTTTATATGTTTAGGCTGGCAATTAAAATGTTTCATAAATGATATAATAATATTCTCTCTGCAGTTAAATGGATTGGAAAATGTCATCACAGTAAGTACAATAAATCAGAATTTGTTCACTTATTTCAAAATTATTGTGTTTCTACTGTTTTTGATTTCTAAGTTTAACATATTTTTGCCACTGGTTCTCGATTTACATACTGATTAATATATTTTTCCTCTCATAGAGAGGCTGTTAAATGTATGATTGATGTATAATGTTAATGTATAATGTATAATGTTTAAATGTATATTTAATAATGTATGAGTAAAAAATACAGAGTGAACCCGTGAAAACAGTGTGAAGTCCTTATAACTTGTTAGTTATCATTTTCTTAATGTGCATTATATTATTATTTTCCTGTTGGCTAACAGCATGTTAAAGCTTTGGTTTTAATATTTTATTTAAACATGTAAACATTTTAAAGCTCCTTTTAAATACTACAGTTCTCTTAAATGAAGTTTTGCAGACATGAGATTTTTTTATTTATAGATCAAAAACCAAGAATAACATTTTGGCATGATTTTTTCCAAATTGTAATACTTTTTAAAAGAACATGTGTTAGACATTTCATGACACAATTTCATTATTTCTACGTCCTTAAAGTATTCAACAAAGGACAGTTGAAGTAGACTTACGTTGAATGTAGTGTCTGAGTTGCTACTGTGACCCTGTGACCCTTTTCTTTTCGGATACAAAATTAAGAAATAAAACGAAAGAAATGTTTTACTTTGTTTATTCAAGAACAACTTATACTATATGCAATTGAGATACACAAGCGTAATGGAGAAGACATATTTGATTTACATAAGAAGAAACAAGAGATAACACACATGAGAATAAAAATCCAGATATTGTTAGTGTTACAGAGATTGAAAATAGAAGATAATATGACCTATTAGATCAATTTAAGCAGTTGAAGTAGAAGGATATGATTTTAGATTTGAACTTGGATGTAGCCCTTCCTGGCCTGCGGAATTGCAACACTCCCTATATTCTCTTGATCCTTTGTTGGGATGATTTTTCGAGCTTTTCAGAGTCCTCACTTCCTCTTTTAGTTACTATGTTTCTGTTTGTAATTCGTTCTTCATGTTTGAGATATTTCTAAATTTTCATCGAACTTCCTTATATAAAAAGATAATTTAATTTCCAGCTTATTCCGTTTTATCATATACGTCCATTAGCTCTGATCGTCAGCTACGAGAGGTTATTGAGGTTATTGTTACCGTTATCTATTCACGAGTTAACAACCTTGAAACGAAGCGTGGCTAAATAAATTCACGCAAAATTCATCTTACATTTGTAACACTACTGTATCGGAGAGTTACTGGGTGGAGTATTGAATTTTATTTTATTATAAATGTGACTCTATAAACTATCTAATTATGTATTATTTATGACTCTATATTTCTTAGTTTCAAAGGTATAAGCTTTCAAAGTATGACATGCTGTCTTTCTACTTGAAAATATCACTGAACAGTAGCATCTATAGAAGTTCTATCCAATTCCATCTATTGGAATTTACATCTTTTCTTCATTAAAATTTTGCCATTTTAATGCATTAAAATTTTGCCATTTTAATGTGCTTAGATTGTTTTCATCATATATGTAGAAACTGATCATTTTATTACCATGTTTTATTAGTATAAAATTACCATGTATTATATACCATAGTATAAATTACAATTAGTATATATTACACTTAGTATAAATATACCATGTTTTATTAGTATAAAATTAAGATCATATATATATATATATATATATATATATATAATATATATATATAATATATATATATATATATATATTATCATTATGCATTCAATTTCCCTGTATACCTAGTACCGATGTCTACTGGTGGTTCAAACTCATACTCAAATGTTTTACTCATAATTATGTGAAGAAAATGACGACGCCGGTACATTTTGCTGAACAATTGTAGTATCTATTTCATTGTAAACTTTCTACAACTCGATAGTTAAAACTCGAGCATTTTCGTTACATATAAAAAAGTACTGCGTTTTCGTTACATATAAAAAGTACCTTTCCTCTTTTTACTGTGAAAATAAAACACAATTTGAAGGAAGTTACTGTCAATTAAATGATACGTAATAAAACTAAAAGTTGGTATGAACTAAGTTAAATGATTTGCCGTGACGAAATATTTTTCCTTATAATGTACAAATACATGCTATACCGGATCTATCTTAATTGCAAGGCAGCATAATTTTCAATCAAATTTGCTTATAACCTAAAATTCTATATACAATGTTTCCCTGTTTTATAATAACAATTTCAATATAACACCAGCGGTTATTATTAGGTAAATGTATTATGTATCATGATTTTCTAGCTTCAGTTAAAAGATAACCCCTTAACATTGAATATAATTATAAAATACTTCGTGTTTGAATTGCTAGGCATCAACTTTTGCATAAAATGGTAACTATATGCGCAAATATATCATTAGAAAAATCAAGATCATGAATTTTATAAGATTGATTTATGTCCAGAAAAATGCGGTGAACGAAACCCATTCTTCATAAATTCTAATTACAGTTGCTTCCGGATCTATTTTGTGGAGGTAATGTCTTAGAAATGTAAAATTAGTTTCTGCCGAAAAGAGTTAAGTTCTTACTGAACTCTATGAACGAATATTTAAAAATTGATTTTGGAGAAGAATTGCGTTTCTCTTTGTTGTAATAAGGAACTGCGTAAGATTTCGCCTTTCATATAAGATATATTTTAAATAGGATTCTATGGGAATAAAGTTCAAAATAAAATTTCTATTTACGGAATCCATATTTAAAGAAATGTTGAATTTTATGTGTGCTATTTAAGGTCATAATCAAGTGTGATTTAAAATAGTATTTATAAATCTTTGGTACTTTCCGTGATTTAGCAAATAAAATGGCTGGTTCTTTCTAACATGTTAAATGGGCATATGTCAAATGGGTATGTTAAATGGGTTTAATATATTTACTATCCGTGCCTGAATTTACATCGCTGCAATTTTCATAACAATACAGATTTAATATGATTTATTTTTTACGACAGACGAGCAAAGTATTGTATTGTAACACTAAATACTAAAAATTTTAAACATACATTTAAATAAAATTTAATAATATCATGTTTTTCAAATGTCCAGATATGAATGAATATATTCCGGAATAAATTAACAATAGGTCATAACAATGTCTCCTCTTTCTTTTGGAAAGTGATTGGATTATTTTTTTCATATATTTATAAATTATATTCTTATAAGGCGTAGATTGAAATAAATACATAAAATAGTTTTAAAGTTAAACATTTAAGAATCAGTAATGCATTTCTACGCTATGAATTAATATGGATTACAATAAATCGTATTTTATGATTAGATTAAATAATTTTTTATGATGCCCATTTAAAGGATAAATTAGTGAACAATATGAAAATACTTACGTACAATGCTTTGGTATTTATTACATACTTTCATTAATACGTACAACAATACTACATGTATGTGTGTTTTATTTATCTTATCCACAGTACACTCGAATATAAACCTCATTTTGCACATAGCATATGTAATGTCAAATTAATAAAAATATGTAGGTAATATTATACGATATTCATTGACATCCTTAAGAAGCATTAGTTACATAACAATATTTATCACAATGCAATCAATAATATGAATTATATATGCTCCAGAATATTCATTTGCATGAAATATTAACACGTGAATCACTACTTTTCCCCTTGAATATAAGACAATAAATACGAGTAACCCTTAGAATCATCATGATATGTGACTAATATCGGGTATCATAGAGAGAGGATAAAATCGCTCTATATTAGCCAGAATGTATTACGGATATATATCGTTCATAAAATCCAATTTATCTGCTATGGTGCCTGAGCATCAAGTATTTCCATTAATAACAAGAGCATGTCAGACTCCGTTATACGTACGATTTGCTTTTGCCCACAGCATTTAAAGAATGTTAATCCACCGGAAACTGTTAGTCCGCGGACTGGAAGTTGCCCAACTAGCCAGTCTGACAAAGGGCTGTTTCAGTGAAAGTATCTTGATGCAAAAAGAAGAGGAAGTCCACAGGACAATGACATGAAGCAAATAAAACGGTCACGGCTTTTTATGAATGCACACAAAGACAGTAAAGGGCGTTGGCAGAATCGTTAGCCCGTTTAGCATATCGAGGTTTGGTCTTCAAGAATTGTGTAAGTTCTTTATAATCTGATTTCTTGCTGTGGGTCCACGACTGAAGAAAAATCGACTGTAGAACAGAATATTTTAAAAATGTCAACTTATCAGTAAAAAATACATTTAACGAAAATTATTATACCTAACATTTTGTCTGGTTTCAGCAGAATTCCTACGATAAACAGCAATTAAAATTGTACCTGAAAATTACAGATTCAATGCTTTGTCATGTATTTACAAATCTAAATAACTCAGTACACATACATAAATAGCACATACCATTATTTTTCCTCAAAAGTTTTTTCGCTATTTGAATAAAAAGAAAAGATAACTTCACACTTTTACATCCCAAACTGGAGTACAGCTATCCGTTGCAAATTGTATATAATAAAAAATTATGGCACGGATGGCATATTCTTTATTCACAGCGAATAAAAGTCAATCTTTATTTAATGGAGAAAATCTTAAATGTGGATACACTGTATAAAATGCATTTATATAAAGTGCTAGTAACATTGCTTTAAATGGTAAAAGCACTTGAGTATTACATGATGAAAGGTATGTGGTTTATTATAAGTAAGACTCTTCTGAATGGGCTTCAGAATTCCCTTTTTCCCCTGCTTTATGTTGCGTATTCTCTGATGGGGAATTGATTACGGCAGTAACTATTGTCATCAAGCAAGCCATCCGAAAGTGTTGGCATCATTGAAAATGGGTGATAGGAATGCTATTTTATAGATCAATAAAATAAAAACGGTTCAGTTTTAAATGTTTCTATTTGCTGATTATTTTTTTCCTTATAAAATTCATTAAGATAATTCTCTTTTAAATGAAATAATTTCATTTTGAATACATCTGTTTCCAATCCAGTGTTTTTTATCTCCTGTACCTTATTTTGGAAATATAATTTTGAGTCCTTATAAAATTTTGAGTCTTTATACTCCTTAGACAATGTTTAAAAATAATTTCATTATTTCTTATCCCTAAAATTATGTAGTCAATATTTGACCTTACCTTATCACCTTAATTACAACTTTAAAAAATTTTCATTAATCAATACAAATCAACAAAATACAATTTCTATTCTTTTTCTTTTAAATAGTTAGCTTCACCTTTATATAAATCGCTTTTAATATTTTCAGTATACACTACAAATCTATAAATTGATAATTATTTTGTTAAATTCAGACATTTTAGATTAGCTTGTTTTAGTTTGGTGGTTCGGATACACATGACAGGGCATTGAATTTGTAATTATCACTTACAATTTATAATTTACATATAATATATATATATATATATATATATATATATATATATATATATGTATATATATATATATATATATATATATATATATATATATATATATATATGTATATATATATATTATATATATATATATATATATATATATATATATATATATATATATATATATATAATAAAAATATATTATGAAATTCCAGTAATAGAATAGAGAGAAGTTGTAACTCAAAAAACCGTAACTTGATATATGCCTACACATTCAAAAGAAGTATTAAATAGAATCATCAATCATGAGGAAAATAATATGCATATTTTTAGTCATCAAGCTAAGAGTAATCAACAAATATCAATGGTTTGGATTCGAAAATGAGAAAGCAAAAAAAAAAAAAAAATAGCCAAGCATTAAATGCTATAGAGTGGATAAGCACTAGGCCTAAAAAGTTGTTTATTTCGAAATAATTATAAGTCCAAGTATCTAATCAAAATGAACTCAAAATATGCTTGTTTCTGAAGTTCGTTCGTTACTAATTCCCCCGTGGTGAAAGGGCGCCTACACACAACGTCCACAAGACCCCCCCAGGGTATCCTAATCCGAAGGGGAAGAGATTTACAGCTTCACTTTTATAGAGATTCCCCGAAGGGCGGAAGTCTGACTTGGCCTCGACTTGACAACATCCATGCCCGCTGGCGGGATTCGAACCCGCAAGCCGGCGACCCAGCGATGAGATGGAAACGCATGCCCCTGACCGCTCGACCACCGGATCGGCTTGTTTCTGAAGTAAGAGATATATTATATCTGTAAATGCTTACTACTTGGACGACAATCATAAAAATTGAAAAATTATATAAAAAACAAGAATACCTGAAATACACTGCAAATGTCCTATCCATTCGAGCAATAAATGAAGAGACCAATGTTGCCAATCGCGAAAGATAAAAGTAGAGATCTACTGTTGACAATCGTGAAAAATAAATAACAGTATTGCGAAAAGGCAATAAAATGCGATATATTCTACAGTAAAAGCTATAAAATAAAGGGGCGTGTAATATAATAGAAAACATAGAGGCTAAAGTATAAGGGGATGTAAATACAATGTAATGCTTATTCAAGAAAATATTGATGTTTGGCTAATATAAAATGCTAAGGAGATATTTTGAAAAATATTCAACTAATCCCAAATTTTTAACTATACCATTTGCTAAATATGCTGGATATTTATATAATTTACTGGTAATTTTTAGGTTATTATTGTGCATAGCATGAAATTTGTATCTGATAATCTATAAATTGTAAAAAGTTGATTCAGTATAATATCTGTAAACAATTGAATCTAGTTGCAGGAATTAAATGGTAATATTCTATTAAATTTCACAAAACCAGCACATATCACTGAATTGCAGTAAGAAACTAAAGCAAAATATGTAGGTATAGCAAGATATACCTTGGGTGATGTATGTCCTTTAGCTTCTCGGGGATATCAACAATGCGTGTATGGAAATTGCAATCAATTGGAACACATACATAGATTTATATGCTATCACATTTTTCTTCATTATTGACTATTAAAGTTGAATTTGGAAATGAATATAAAAGTTATTCAAAATCCAAATGTGTATACATTTGTAGGGTACTCTGCAGTAGCTTGGATAAGTTACATAAGTTGTACGCAAATAGCACAGTTTTATTTCTGTTAGTTTCCAACTTGTAATGTTCAATTTAAAAAATCTGCATCAGACGCTTCCTCCGTTTTCTTTTCAGACTTTTTATATTTTTCATATTCAAGATATCTAAAAGTATGGATATAAACACAGAGAAAAACGTGTATAGTGTAATTTATCACATCATCTCTGACCGGCAGTCATAATTTAGACTATTTTGTCTTATTAAATAACACAACATTACAGAGAATCTGAAAACTAATTTTAAACTATACAATTTCAGCATATACGATCCTTTTACTTAAATGTAACTAAAATCGTTTTATATTTTTTCTTTAACTGAGATTGCAAAGTAGTTTTCCTTACTGTCATAAATACGTTAAATGTGTTAAGTTTCGATATAATTTCTCCCTAACATAAATTTTCAATGTTTGATAATAACTCTTCTTTCATACGACGTAAACTTTAAGACGACGTACAAAATACTGCAAAATAAATATAACAGCATGTACACACATAAATATAGCGCACTGCAATTCTTTAACTTCTGCCTTTGGAATTAACGCTCCGAAACGGTGCACAATTCACTCAATTTATGTTTTTCCAACATTTCCCAGATCTCGAAAATGCGAGAGGCTTGAAGAAAATGAAGTGAGACTTGTTGTCTTGAAAAGTATTTTTTATATATCGAGATGGAATTAAGAGCTAAAGCTTGGCGCACACGCATCGTAAGTTTTGAAGAAGCCCCCGAGAAGTAGTAAGGACGCAGTAATGTTTACACTTTCCAGAAATGAAGAAAAATTGCATCTTGGCTTCTAAAGTTTTCTTTCGAGCTCTTCTGAAACTTAGTATATCTTACGTTTCAGTGTTGTTGTTCTAGTGAAATATTTCTACTGAAGTCCTTTACGGTGGTATTAGCGTTTTGAAAATAGTGTTGTTGGGCTCTAATATATAAAAGTTCAAGTTTTATTTAGTGGAATTACTGTATGAAATGGATAGGCTCTAAATTTAAGAAGAAAATGTAGAATTGAGGAACTTATGAAAACGTTTATAAATAGCTTTATTTCCGTCTACCTTACTGTAATTATATATTTAACATGTTCCAAATACGTAAATTAAATGGATGCAATAAGTGTATTACATCCATAATTTATAATATAAATCACTTATAATATAAGGATGCACAATAAATGCATTATAACTTACAACATAAGGATGCACAATAAATGCATTATGACTTACAACATAAGGATGTACAATAAATTCAGAACTACTTATGACTCCGAACTGAACACTCACAGATAACTTCAGAATGATAATGTACAGATAACTTCAGAACGATAATTTACAGATAACTTCAGAATGATAATGTACAGATAACTTCAGAGCGATAATTTACAGATAACTTCATAATGATAATGTACAGATAACTTCAGAACGATAATTTACAGATAACTTCAGAATGATAACTTACTTACGAATTATCAGTATGATTATGGTGTGTCAAAGACCGCATCGTCATTGAACGATCATAATATACAGAAAATACAAAGGATTATTCACGTTACGGACAGTTTATTAATAAAAAAGTGTATGAAATGCATGATCTTTACGCATTTCTTCAAAGCAGACTACATATACCTCTGTACCCAATAAGAAGTCAAACAAGTCAAACATGCGACTCCAAGCGACCTGCGTTTAGGCCAACCACAGTTAAGAGGCATGCCTTGCTCCCGCAAAAAAAAAAAAAAAAAAAAAAGACGGAACTAAAAGACTACATAAAGATGTATAATAAAGTCAGGACTCCTTATGACTTAGAACTGAACACTTACAGATAACTTCAGAATGATAATTTACTTACGACTTTTCAGTATGACTATAGAAGAATAAAGAGTAAATGAATTATGTTTGAAAAATATGTAATCGATGATCTCTCCACTAGTTAGGCTTATATTTACAATAAAAATTAAATATTATGATGCAGCAAAAAATTGGCGGATATTGCAAGCACAAAGCAATTTCAACATAATTGCTAACTATATATATATATATGGTTGCTTCACTAAAATATTCGTATCACACATGTAGTAGTATATCAATATTTTCCACTACACATAATTTGAAATATGACGTGCAATTAGTAAATATCTTTAGTTTAAAAGTAATAACTGGGAGGCCTGAAATATGAAAATTTACTACTAAATCTATAATGTGTTTAATTAACTTAAGTGAAATGGAAAATACGCTTAGGGAGACACAGCAATTCTTTGTAAATTAAAAAATAATTAAGATTGCAGTGTACTGATCTAGAAAAGAGCTAATATAGCATTTTATAGTTTGTGACATTCTATGCTGCCTACGTGCCTGACTCTTGCCGGTGGTATGTCTAGTCAAGAATGAGTGTTTTGGTCATTTACAACTGTGCGGAATTTGCGTGTTGAGTTACAGATTCCGTTTATGTGTCTACTGCGTTGTCACGGAATTCATGTAGTCGTGCAGTCAAGTCTGGATGAGGTCATGCATTAGCGTGGTTAGATAACTCAGGAGAATTATCTACGTGTTATACAGATCCTAAGACAAATTTCAGTGCCACTCGGTAACGCACTTCAATCAAGGACTGGGACGCTTGCTCAGTGGTCAGTTGTTGTAATCAGAATTGGAATAGAACTTGCAGTATTGCATGGAGTCAGCTGAATTGAAGCAGCTTACGAAGTTGTTGCTAAGTTCTGTTCAACCACAGTCCCCAAAGATATCGTAAGAGTATCCCCAGAGATAAATTATAGACATCTAGTTAAAGGTTTCCGTGCCGTATAATCTGCTATGTAATATCAAGGTTAACTTTGGCGCGTGATAATGCCTAAGATTATGTATGTAAGTTGTTAACGGCAAGTTCTGAGTGCTGATGCAAAGCGGTAAATGGAAGTATATTCTTTATATTTTAAGTAATTTATGAATTTATCGTGTTCCCTAAATATGATTGTTCTTGCTACATTTTTCATGTGTGTTTTTTGTAAGAATCACATTTGGGAATTATATTTACTGACAGTGGTGGTTTTTTATTATCTGTAAAAGCCCTATTTCTTCAATAAAATCATTTTGCTTTACAGAGCTCTTTTTTTCATGTTTTTGTCTGGGGTGTGACAGACTGTAGTCTAATTACCCACAAAATTATCCATATATTTTCAGATAGCTACGCAAATTATTTGTTTACATAGAAAATTAGAGAACCCCCCCCCCCCCCTCAATAGCTTAATATAGCTAGCTCTCATCATAAAGTGTAAGTTGTGTTTTGGTCTTACAAATATATAACGGGTATTTCAAAACTTATTTCTTAAATTACATATGTAATGTCTTATTTAGGAGAGTTAAATATTTTTAGAGTGGTTGTTTAAGAATTTATATTTTATCAAGTGCAGTTAAAAATTTTAATTTTTCATGAGTACAATGTTTTAGTATTCCACACTATACTATCTAAGGTCAACCACACTATACTATTAGGGTCAACCGTAAAACTCAAATACATTTCCCAGTCTACAGTATACTTACCACAAAAATGCAGTTTCAGTTTCCAGACATGTCACAACATAATCGTTAAACGAAATTGGACAACAGTTAAAATAACTTAAAGAGTATTAAAATTCTGTTAAATATTCGACTGTAACTACTTGATGTTTAGAATCACGCTCTTATTGCACATAAAAACATCAATGAAGCGACTTAATGCTATCTATGCGCTCACCAATACCTAAAATGACAATATGAAAAATTGATATGTGCAGCAATTTCACTATCTTCTCTGGGGAAAAAACGATAAATTCAGTCCTACCATTCCTACTAACATGTCAATAATGGCCCAATTATTGGCAGCCCAATATTGAGCCGATATCAGTTGCTCAACGGCGATACCAATAACTAGTGGTTTCAATAGCTCCACAGCAAAACGTCCGCTGGCCAGTAAGAAGATAATAGGTTCGATTCCCAATTGGGGCAGCAAGGTTCGTTACAATACATGTGTATAACTGCGTGGTTAGCATAAAATAACTCATAATCTAATGCATAATTCATACTTCAATTATGGGAAAATACTGTTCCTTGAAAAACATGAAAACAAAATAAAAGTGTTAAAAATTGGGGTGATTATATCAAAATATATTTAAAATTAAAAATGCTGATAACATTGCTATATGGAGTAAACAATTACCTACTTAGTAAAATAATAGTGTAATGTGGAAAACCAGGCTGATGGAGCCCATCTCTGTACATACGTCATATTTACCTGTCGAGCCAATTGAGCTTTTAACAACCACAAAGGAGAGGTAAAATTTTCAATTTTCTCGTAAATAAAATTAATATTAAATGCGATTTACTAGAGTATGGAATTTAAAAATGTGTATTTTATTTTATTGTATCTTATTTATGTGTATTATATTAAAGCATATAAATGAAAATTTAAAAAAATCACATGGACAACAACGTCATGGAAGTTTACTTTTATGAAACTTTGTATTTCACAATTACTTTAAAGTTTGATTTGTTTCAATTTTAGAACTGATTAGCATGAAATATCTGTATACATATAAAAAAAAATGAGGAGAACAATTCTCTCAAGATATTTTTTATTAATTTTCCCTATGCACAATTTTATATCCTTTCTTTACGTCCTACTGTTTTAGAGAAGTGTTTTCCTATTGAATCCATTTTCCTCTTTATGGCACACATTCTACTATTTCTGTCCTTAGGAGACAATTTCTTTACTTTAAACATAAATCAAGGAGTCCGATTTTAACACTGGGAGTTCCTTATTCGTATTGGAAGGAATGTTTTACTTTAAAGTCAACAATGAGTCGCCTGTGTTCTTTAAATAAGTCATTAAAGTCTTCCTTTTAGATACTTCTTTAAATATTTATCTTAAGAAAACAGGAATTGGTTGGTGGAATATCTAAAACTACAGCGATTTCACGATCAGATTTTCCAAATTGTTTTTCTCTTTTCCGCCTTGCTGAATTTGAATCGAATGATTTTGTGGATTTAATCACTTTGTGTATTTTTACTCCAATATCCAATCCTTTTATCTTTCAGCATGCGCTGAATTAATGAAAATTTAGTGATACCTTTCAACAGTTAAATATAATGAATTTTTAACTATTTTCAATCCACTAGAATTTAGCAAAGGTATAATTCTGTTGTTGATGCTTAATTATTTTATTGACTTGAAATTCCAAAGTGTTATACTTATTTGAAAAGTCTCGGGAAGTTTTCTCAAGAGATTGATTTTTGTTTCTAGAAATGTATAAATGTACATTTACTAGGAAGCAAAATGGAATGTATACATAATTATATTCTGCTGGACCTTAATAAACCGAATAATATATACGAAATGCCAGAAAATAATTATTGCATACGATATTTAAATCCCTTAACTCAGCCTATGCAGAATAAAACAATCGTTCATATTTATCTTCCAATCAATTTTTTATTTCAAAGTTTATTCTTGCATAAGCTTACAGAAATGATCTATTTTACTAGACTATTCATGATGATTTCTTTTATAAATATAATAAAGGCAGATTCAAATCACCAATTTTTTCTCTAAATGAAAATTATGTAGTTTTCATTTTAACCAGTACATGTTTCGTTCATAAGGAACGGATGTTGTTTTATAATATGACCACATTTCTCTGTTTGCGTGTATTAGATTAGAGTTTTACTATAGCTATATTACAGAAAAAACTATTTGTTCCAATTTGAAATTATCTCCTTTATAGAATATTATACATGCATTAATCAAAAGTATTCCGTAATTTAAACTTATTTAATAATAGTGGTTGGGTTATTGATTTTTGTTTCTAGAAATGTATAAATGTACATTTACTAGGAAGCAAAATGGAATGTATATATAATTATATTCTGTTGGACCTTAATAAACCGAATAATATATACGAAATTCCAGAAAATAATTAATGCATACGATATTTAAATCCCTTAACTCAGCCAATGCAGAATAAAACAACCGTTCATATTTATCTTCCAATCAATTTTTTATTTAAAACTTATTCTTGCATAAGCTTACAGAAATGATCTATTTTACTAGACTATTCATGATGATTTTTTTTTACAAATATAATAAAGGCAGATTCAAATCACCAATTTTTTCTCAGAAGAAAAATTATGTAGTTTTCATTTTAACCAGTACATGTTTCGTTCATAAGGAACATACGCTGTTTTATAATATGACCACATTTCTCTGTTTGCGTGTATTAGATTAGAGTTTTACTATAGCTATATTACAGAAAAAACTATTTGTTCCAATTTGAAATTATCTCCATTATAGAATATTATACATGTCATTAATCAAAAGTATTCCGTAATTTAAACTTATTTAATAATAGTGGTTGGGTTATTGATTTTTGTTTCTAGAAATGTATAAATGTACATTTACTAGGAAGCAAAATGGAATGTATATATAATTATATTCTGTTCGACCTTAATAAACCGAATAATATATACGAAATGCCAGGAAATAATTAATGCATACGATATTTAAATCCCTTAACTCAGCCTATGCAGAATAAAACAACCGTTCATATTTATCTTCCAATCAATTTTTTATTTATAACTTATTCTTGCATAAGCTTACAGAAATGATCTATTTTACTAGGCTATTCATGATGATTTTTTTTTACAAATATAATAAAGGCAGATTCAAATCACCAATTTTTTCTCAAAAGAAAAATTATGTAGTTTTCATTTTAACCAGTACATGTTTCGTTCATAAGGAACAGATGTTGTTTTATAATATGGCCACATTTCTCTGTTTGCGTGTATTAGATTAGAGTTTTACTATAGCTATATTACAGAAAAAACTATATGTTCCAATTTGAAATTATCTTCTTTATAGAATATTATGCATGTCATTAATCAAAAGAATTCCGTAATTTAAACTTATTTAATAATAGTGGTTGGGTTTATGACTGGTTTTGATTTTACGCCAATAGAAATAGTTATTAACATTATTTTTTTTAATTCCATCAATTTTAAATGAATTGTACTGCAGCAGATTTAAAGAATTGCAGCAACATAACATTATACATCAATTTTATTTTACAGTGTATATAATAAAGCACTATGCGTGCTAATTTGGCTGTTGAACCAAGTTCTTGGTCATATTTTAAATAAGTATCAAATGAGGCTGTTAAGATCCGAAGTTATTACTCGTATTTGACACATGCATTATCAGATTTGAAAATATTATCCCCATCAAAAAATGCGGATTGCAAGCCAAAATACTTATATTAGTCATGAAGCCAAATAATTTAAAGTCACATAGTATATACATTTAAATGTTTGATGCTTAAAATAACATATATTTTCGTGTTTTTAGCCGATTAAAGTACAAAACAATGGTTATATGCTAGCCGTTGCGCTTCACCGCTCCACTAAGCGTATCATCGGGAAAGTAACACTTGAACAAGGAAGCTCAAATCCCGCTTTATTCTAGCTAATATCAGCCACAATTTTTATCACATATTAAGCTGAAGCGTGCTCTCTGGTCTTGTTTACTGATGCAATGCGTTTTCTACGAGCAATGGCCTGTAGCGAAACAAGCGGAATGCGACCTTAGCGACCTTACAGGATTTTCAGTGTGCCATATAGAGCTAGACAGGAAGCGTTTTCCTCTATCTGCTTTTGCAGTCATTTTAGTGTTTTCCGGCAAAGCAGGGGATTTGAAACTCGATATAACGAAGCTCCCTAAGTGTTTCAGTGACGGGGAAGTTTTCGTGTTGGGATTTCAGGTCAAATCATAGAATGCTTCTAAAAAAGCTGGTTCTTTCAGGGAATGCAGAAAGATATTTCTTTATCACTTACAACCAGGATAAAGGTGTTTTGCTGCAGTTTTTCGAAATTTGGCTTTTAAGACCGAAACATAACTTGCGCCTGAAAAAAAAATCCCAGTTCAATGCTTCTTCATGTGTTCAAGTTTTCAGCGAATATATATTTTTGCAATATTTTTTTTCTCACTGAGCATCTTTCATCTGTACATATTTTTGAATGCTGAGACTTATGGCCCAAATTTATGTTGTTCATATTGTTATAATATATAAGAAGAAGTTTACCAATATTTTCAAACTACACTTTTATAAAAAATAATTGCTATGTATAATATTATTCTCTAGATATTTTTAATTATATCATAATTTAATAAAACTAAGAATATTTGTGGCCCACGAACTCAATATACAAAAATATATGTTT
This sequence comes from Amaurobius ferox, assembly GCA_951213105.1. NCBI lineage: Eukaryota > Metazoa > Arthropoda > Arachnida > Araneae > Amaurobiidae > Amaurobius > Amaurobius ferox. The sequence continues at coordinate 38,526,457 of OX578141.1, read as the reverse complement.
CTTTATATTAAATAAATTGAACATTTCAAAAATTGACAATTTAGACTAATCATGCTTAACCATAATGAAACACTTAATCTAAACGCCTTATGATACACACCTTGTTAAAACATAACTTTCGTACAATAATATAGTTTATTATGGCTGGCACAACACTTTCTGTTGTGAAAAATAACGCGTAAAGCAAACATGATAGCCTTGACACAATTGTTCACAAAAGTTGGACTGTACTCCACTGAAAAATGACATTTTTATTTTATTCATATACATTAAAAGCAATATAACTGCAATGTCAGAACATATATATCTTTGGAATCTTAAAAATATCTAAACATATTTTTAAATGAATCTATGGCATTCAATATCCTAAGAGCATAGACATCAATACTCAAAAATGCAAATTAACAAACATGAGAACCATACGTTAATTTTGAAAGAATCGCGAAAGTGTAGTGCTCATTAACGAATCCAGCAGCGCTCTTCAGTTTACTTAGCTATATTTTAAGCTAAAACCAGCTTTTAGTTCAAAATAAATGTGCATTAAATTGGTTACAGTGATAAAATTTACCTGTTCCATGAGCCTCTTTCATCCATATTTCGCATACAAAAATAATGAATTGAGGCTCAATTCCATTCCATCCTTTCCCCTTACAACTAATATCAATGCCATGTGCACATTTCTTTCGATAAAAAATCGCTGCGCTTTATAAGCTATTAATGACATCTTTATTTTTATTTCGGATTCGAAGCAAAATATATTGACATTAATATTAAATAATATTAATGTTATGCACAATTAGCAAAAACTGTATTCATTCTTGATATTTATTCTTAATATTTATCCTTAATTATAGATATTCTTAATATCTCGCTGTATACAAATTCTGCCGACGTCGCATAATTTCCATCCAAAGATGCCGAATTTCCTTTATTACAAAAGAAGAGTTAATAGCTTTTGGTTTGGAAACACAAAATTTTTCGAACCAAAAAACCTCCTAACAAGATATTCCATAGAGTTGTAAGCATCTACATCCCTACACATAATGGAGATTCCGATAAGTGCAATGTCCACTTGTGGCCGAAATGTTCATGCTCTTATATAAGTGACAAGTTCTAATTCTTGGTGTGGTTAAGGAGCCTTGAGTATGCTTCAGCCTTATACTCGCAGAGGTTCAAAATCAACTTTAAATTGTAGCTCTTAATCAAATTAAGTATCATATGCAGTAAAGGGACAATAGAACACAAAATAATCAAACCCAGTCCAAATCTGAAGAAGCTATTTCTTGTTAAAATATTTTAAGAGGGACATTTACTTCATACTACAGGAAACAGCAAGATTTATCTATTCTGCAGTGCAGCTTGATGCTTTACAGTGTGACTTAACTTTGGTGTTTATTTTAGGGGTCCTCGTGGCACGAAATTTACTGCTTGAGCCCGGTCAAAACCCGGAACAAAATTTTGAGGATTGACCTAACCCCGTATTATATTTAAAAACTGAGCACGAGAGTGGGTCATGTTTAAAAAGCTTAGTTCGAGACTGGATGGAATTGGAAAATTTAACCCATCTCAGCCGAACCTTGATTGGATTGGGAAATTAGGCGTGGCCAATCCCAGTATCAATTAAAGTGAAATCAGAATTCAAAGTAATTATATTGGTGTTGATGTACTCAAATCCAATATAATTACTTTGAATTACATTGGTGTTGAGTACATCAACACATCCGATCGTGTTGACTAGGATTGGTTGCGTTGGGTTGCAAATCGAGTTGCAGATTCAGTCGCAAAAAAAAAATCTGGTAGTGAGATGGACGTTTATAATTTTGTTTTGAAGTACAATTTTTCATAATAAAAAGAAGATACATTTGTGTGTCTAAAATAAATGTGACACACTGAAATTATATAAAATAAGCCCATTACGAAGGAATATATGCAATCTGAATACAAATAAATTATAAAAAAATTGTGAGTTTTTTATGGTTATATATTTTTTGAAAATTATTCCTTTACAGTAGACATGTTTACTGACAATAATTAATTTAAAAAGCAAACTAAATAGTAAAGATGCAGATAAATAAAAGTGATAGTTTTATAAATATTAGATAAAGAAGGTTTTAATATATTAAAACTAATAATTTAATCTACAAATTTACTAATATTAGAATACAAATCGAGTCAACCTAAATATTAAAAAGTACACATTAACAAATTTAAAAATCCCCCTTTCATTTTTAACGCATTGTGAATGTCTATTTTATCAGCAAGTTTTAAAGAGACGTTCGATTTGGCTGGCAACATTTCACTATAAAACCAGTATTTAGATTGAAGTAAATGCGCAATAAATTGGATTACAAAGACAAATGTTGACTGTTTTTTTATTTTTATTAACTTATTTCATGCACTCGTGACAAGGAATGAGTGCTCAATATATCTATTTTTTTGTTTTTCTAAACCCAAATCTTTCAAACATTATTTCAATTCAAAAAAATGTTCTTAAATTAAGTATTCATTTGAGGACTTCAAAAATTGCGTACATTGTATTTTATCAACAAGCACCAATTGCGGACATTGTATTTTATCAATAGCATTCATTCATTACTTTCATTTATCATATTATATTTTAAAGGAATCTATTTAAACATAATGATATAACGAACCAGACAATATTTTTCTCTTTTTATATTTAAAGTTAAAACATCCTCTTATTTTGGAAAATTTTACATCCCCAAATATTTAATAATTAGACATTACCAAGGTGAAGTTTAATAACTGTTTCAGAGATTCAAGATTGTCTTATCACCGTATCTTTATATTCAGATTAATGCGTATAATACAAATCGAACATTTTTATTATTGCCTATTAATATTGTGTTTTTACAAATTCAAAACCATTTCGCTATATACAATTTCGTTAAAATTAATAGCGTTTTAGTACCTAAAAGGTCAACACGTCTCTTCAAATATATTTGTCCTAATCACGAGGATTAAACTGTTTTATGATCGAATGAATTTTATACTGAGAGAAAACGTCTAATTGAGTGGTCTGCAAATATTTACCGCCAGCAAATACTCACACAATAAATTCTACCAGAGAGAACGAGATAAAACAATGAGTATAGTACATGATATGCATTTTAACAGTCGCGGAAGCTAACAGAATCGTGGAGCAACATGTTGTGAAATTGCCACCGAATAAATAAATACAATTTAACAGTCATAATATAGTCATGACTATATTGAACAACATTTTATCGCTTAATTTTCCATAATTTAATCATCAAATGTGTTAAATTTGGGGAAAAGATAATGTTAAAAGTGTGATTTGAATGTACGCTGATTATAAGGATTATTTTTTTACAGAGAAGAATACTTCCGCTTTCTTTGGTATAGGTTGTACTGTGTCATGTATTATTAGCACTGATATTTTCTAGAGTTTGCACCTATTTGATGTGTAAGATCAATATGAATTTTATAAAGCTTAATATATAGGTTAAGAGTTGTTTTGTATTCACAAGACTTATTCGGCTTTTGGATGCATGCAAACGAGAGTCACAGGAGTGACAGAACCTTTGCAGTATATTACTGGGAAAAAGTCGTATTAAACTTTAACACGGTTTTTGCATTTTTAGGGACATTGCATATACACTAGAACAAATTCTCTGGAATTGACTGGGTCCTAAATAAGCGCTTACTTAAATAATATATATACAAATAACATCATCTAATTTCCAAATCACTTGTTTTGAACAAAATCATTCCAACAAAAATACGTGAAGTGGCAAAAAAAAAATCTGTTAATTTACCCCCCCCCCCCTGAAGTAAAATTAAATGAATGATTGCTATCATAGCGAAATTTGATCTAATTTAAGTAACATTTTTGCACAATACCTTTAATGATAACAGAACACCAAATTAAAAAATAAGATGAAACTTTAAATTCGCAATGTTAGAACACCCATAAATTTAATGCACGTTGTTTGCAATCAACAGTTTTTCGGCAGTAATATATATATATATATATATATATATATACAAACTGCTAAACATGGTGATTTTCGACTTTAAAAATTCGTAACTTTTAAACTAATTCAATTTTTTTTTCTTGCCAAAATGCAAGTTATGGAGATGGGAATCACTTCTGTAGCAAATTTCACTGATATCTGACGTTTCAATTTTCTGCTACAGAGGATGCAGAACGACAACATATTATGTAAGATGCGCTATGTCGGAGTATTGGGAACGACTATTCGATTCTCAATTTATTCGTAAGCCTGTAAGGACAAGACCGATTTACTGGGAGACAACATTATAGGGGCACCAAACGAACTAAAAGATTGGCTAAAGATTATTTTTTTCATTTTTGATTTTAAAAATTATTAACATATATCGGATATGGCATGAATGCTGTATTGCATTTAATTTTAAAAATCAAATCTAAAATGTTTAAAGGCTTTATTGCAATGCAATTTGCATTTTTTTGTTCACATAGAGAACGTAAACCTTAATGGAACCTTTGTAGGGACGTTGTAAGGCTCTGAATGTAGCAGCCAGGGATCACACTGATAATATACGAACAGGCCAGATGATACTCTAACGAATGAGATACTGGATAATACTCGAACTTCCCGTTGTAGTGGACCCCATATTCTCCTCCCTCTGAAGTCAATTCGATATGCAACTGCTAATATGAGCGATCAACTTCATCTTCTGGGCTTTTTTTTGCCTGCTGTTTTTTTTTTAATTCAGGCTATCATCTAGTGGATTCATGATATTGAAATTTGCACTATAATTATATTAACATTTTAAAACTTAAATATGTGTATTTAATGTGTTTCGATATTGAAAGAGACGTTCATAATAATTAGCGCGTTTTCTTAGTCCGTTGACTCTGAAGATCAAAATTACTTTGACGTATATCGATTGAAACAAGCGTATCAAATTACATCCATTGTGATCAATCTGTTATAGAGATATCGTACGCACAGACAAACAAATGCAGCTAGACAGGCACACATATGTCTCTCAAACCGTGGATGGTTTGTATTTAGGGTTGCCCAAAACATATAAATACATTCAAATTCGATAGTCGGATTTTTTACCCATTCCAATGCTTTTTTGTGCAAACACTGTATATTATAGGGAAAGTCAGAACTCGGAAAGTTGTCGATTGGAGGTTGAATTACATCTGTAACTACGCTTTAAATTGTCATATGTTTATTAGTATTGATTTATATTAATGGGTTCAAGGGATGCATTTACACTCCTATACACCTTGAGCCATCTTTGGGTCAAAATGACACATATGTGACATCCTGATACAAGAGTCTTTCAGCCTGCATGTATATTTAGTTATTTTACACCACAATGGGGTCTTTGAGGACCATTCATGCCGGACATATTTCTTAAAACTAATTAAACTAATTTACGTTATTCCATTTTATCGCAAAACTTGTTTCATAAAGCTAGCTGTGTGAACTTTAAAGCTGAATCTGAATAATTAAAACAATACAACACTACACAAATCTAAGAAAAGTTAAAAGTTCTTTCCCATAATTATTAGCAAAACCATTAAAATGAATTAATATGTTCCATTGCATAGTTTAATAAATAATGCATACATTTTGAGACTTCTCATAAAATTATGAGTTGCATTCAAACTACGAGAGAAAACTGTACTTTATGTGCTTTTGACTGCTTATTCTAGTACCGAAAGAAACGTAGATTCAAGCCTCATTAGCGGAAGCTCTAATGATGTTCATTTTATTTAACAATATTTTCAGTAAAATTAGCTTTCATTTAGTGATGCATCCCCAATAAATGAATTGCTTACTTTGTTTTTAGTTACCTATTTGTTGCGTCAGTATGCTCCATATTCCGTGCTTAGTCCTAATGAGATATAGTAGTTTGCTTTCCACATCCCCCCCCCCCCGGCACTCAAATCTAGTTTTCCACGAAAAGTTTTATCGGTGCAGAGTTTCTTGGCGAAAGTGTTCCTTTCTGCAATAATTATATTTTTCATTTTTGTATTTCTCTAAACTAATTATCTCGTTTAATGTAGATTCTTTTCTTATATATTTTTGTAGATAACCTGAAGATTGTGTTGGTGCTTATAGGTTTTTTCATATATCACGGTATGCCCATTTGGTATAATTAATATTTTTGGATATCGGATTTTTTCTTTTATTACGCATAGTAAGAAAACTATATGGTAGAAGATATACATTGCCGTAAAAATAATATATTGATGGAGACACATTCATGATTCAAGCAATAATTCTTGCGGAAATGAGTTACATCATAATGCATCATAAATTAATTAAAATGCTTTGTTTATTGGTTGAATATTTTGCTTTTTTATACTAGATATATCAGTAGTCGCGCTGGGTCTAATTAACCGAAGCAAAATGTATTTTTTTTTGTGAAGTATAACTCGTATTATGTTATTCTAGATCTGCTATATACCTTATACCTTTTTATAGATAGCTTATACAATTTTCATAAATAAATTCAGTTAATATTAATGTTAAAACGGTCGAATTCGAATTTTCTACGCCGCCACAATACTCATCCTATACACTCTATGTAATAAGTTTAGTATATTAAGTCTGAAAATTTTCATAAATTAAATACCCACGTATTTTACTAAATATATGATCACAAACTTTCCGTATATGAACTTATTTTTTTATATCATTATTTTGTTTGTTATAGCAATGCCTATTTCATTTTAACACTTCACACTAACCAGCCACTTTAAAATACCGTTATTCGCTCAAAACCATTCTCGGAACTTGCTTCGGAACTTACCATTATTAATTTTGATATTATGTAAAACGAAGATACAAACCATTTTTATGACAAAACTGTTATTAAAACAGAAAACCAAGCATGTAAAACATGTTTGAGTTTATTTAAATCTATTAAAAAACAGGGCGTAATAGCATCATGGGAGTTTCCAGTGAAAGGTGCTTCAAGTCCCCCTCTTTTACAGTTATTGCTCATAATTTATGAGGGGGTATGTCTGTGAAACGGAAGTTCCTGCGTCTCCCACCCGTTTAAAACTGGACTTTTGAGGGGTGTACACAACGGTTTTCACTGCAAGGTTTAACCGAGGTCGACATTAACAGCTGCAAAAATGATAGCGGTTTACTTATAGACATAGATTTCTTTTATGTTTATGGTTTTACTGGTTTTAAATCTATTAATATGTTTGTCCAACATAACAGCCTTTTCTTTGAACGGCAATTAGCCATTCACATCAAAATTGCATTCTTAAAGTATTTATTTGCACTTCTCATCCTTATTATCTTAGATTAAATAAAATTTTTATACTAATTGGGTTTGATTTTTCTTATGTTGGTAATTTAAAATAAATTTATTGTATTTTAAATGAAATCTTCACATGTTTCTCATACTTTGTTGAGTTGCTTTTCAATTTTTTATGCAAGTTGTAATTAATTATGTTTCGAAAATATGATATTTTCAATAACAAATCTGCATTTTGCATAAGATGACTTCATATATATTGTTGCGAACGCGCAATATTCCCTTTGGCTCCTCCTATTTCGTCTGTCTGACTCCTCCTATTTCGTCTGACGACAGTATGACGTAAGGATGATGTGAACCTAGGGTTACCAGGTATTGCCGAGTTAGAAGACGATTTTACAGATTTGTAGATTTATCGTAAATTTGGCGACATTTGGAAACTTCTGGAATGTTCCAGAATGACGATTTGACGTAACACGAGCTGCATTGGACTGTAATTTTTGTTAATGTTTTGAGAATAGTAGCTGCTGTTTTGTGAAATTATTTTCGTCAACATTCTGTGAATAATTTCAGTTATTATATGAAATTAGTGAAGTATCAAAGTGTTGGTTTTCTGTGTACTGTTCCTGTTTATGTTGTGTTTGTGAATAAAATTAAGTTATCCAGAAACTTGGACCCTTTCTTGTATTCTATGTATTCACCCACGATTCTAGAGGATACGTCCGTAATAATATTATAAGAAATGTCAGAATTATATAGTTGACTTCTCTCTTAAATATTTGAAAGCCTATGCAGTAATTTGTTTAATCACAAAACTTTAATGTTAGAAGAAAATATGAACTTACATTTTAAGATAAATTGAAATCCAATTTCCGTTCAGATTTTAGGGTAATTGGTGAAAATTGGAAGTGGTGTATAATCAAATGTTTAAACTATGTAAATACAGCTGATTTTTCAAGGTGGTGAGTTGTTGCACCAACTAGATATATGAGCAAAAAGTCAGTATTTTGACTAACTATAAGCAACGTCACATTCCTCTTAAACTAAATTTAATGTTAGGGAGAAAACTCCTAGCGGGCCTTATCGTGTGTAACTCATCGTTAAGGTTGAAATCCCTGCAAAATTAAAATGTAGCATAATTTCAACATCAAGGCCTCTGATGAAAGTCAAAGGTTTATCATTGAAAAGTAAATTAAATAAAAACTGAACATGAAGGCGTATTTTATATAAAAGTTAAATGCATAAGTAATTATTATAAATGTCGTAGGCGTCGGGTTTTCATGATTCATAACCTCTATTGGCTGAAAAACTACATTAGTTTGTCATTTGGTCAATATTAGAAAAATTAATCCAGCACTGTATCCCCCCATTCGACCCTGTTCTTTTCGAAATATTAGCTACTTCTATACCTGTTTTCCACGTTATAACAATTTACTAATATTTTATCCCTGACCGAGAAAACGCATTTAGCATCAAAATATTACAAATACTTATAAATTAGCTAAAAACTAGGTTAAAGACCTTTACCATAATTTTTAATCACTAATAAAATTTAAAACAGAAAATTAAAAATAATATGAATACATAACAGTCAAAATATGTAAAAGTATCATGATAATTGGAGTACTACATACTCTCAGTACTACATAAACTTGCATAATTGCATCTATATTAATCAGTATCTGAAAATAGAAAAGTGGGAACAGGAGGATAAAAATAAATTGAGTAAAGCACAAAACACAGTTGTTCTCTTTCGGGAATACAAGAATGAAGTGAATAATATTTTCTAATAATAAATTAAGTTCCCCGCATTTGGGGGAAATGGAACCAGCGGAATAAATAGAAAATATCCGAGGACGGGAGTTCATTTATATTTCTGTGCTGTAATTGTATATTGTTTTTATATCAGATATATATTTTCTAATTTAACACGTGTCTCAACTCATTCACGGCTATTAATTCGAAAACAACTTGAAAGATGTACCTGTTTCTGAAGTTTTACTTATTTATTCATTCATCTTTTACCAAATGCAGTAATAAATTAATGCATATTAGATATGCTACTCTGCATCTCGTTGAATTATCCGTGTTTTATAGCACTTTTAAAAGAAATGCAACTTTTTCTATTAGCATTTTTAACCATATGTACGTGGGAACTTGAGTGCAGTATACAATTTATTTTTGAATTCGAAGTGGAGTTCAAATTCTTTCAATTTCTAATACTTTGTAAGGATTAGAGATACTCATATGATATGTGTTAATTATTTTCTCACAGCATTCCTTTAAAAATTCAAGCTTTCTAACTAACTAGTATTTTAGCAATTGCTTGCTTTTATGAATACTTTTTTTCTTTTTGATGCAATTTGGGAAATTATATTTAATATCGCATTAAGTAACTCATTCTTTGTCTCATCAGCACTTGAGTTCTTATTTCAAAATTTACATATACCGTCATTTGATTAAATACACGAACTAAAACAATAATTTATCTAGAAATACTTAGAAAATCATAATTATATATTTAGTTATACATTAATCCTCTTTAATTAAGCGTTAATTAAGATGTTGCTTAATTGTAGCGCTTCAATTGTTTTTGACTGTAATGTATTCAAAAGCAAAATAAATCATCAACCAGTAAAATTTAGACGCGTATTCAAGCGTGGGGCTTCACGTGCAATAAAATGGTAAGACGCAGAAATATAACTGATTTATTCATGTTTTGCTTCATAAACTAAAAGTAGTAGAGCAAATTTTTGTTTTTGATTTGGAAATAAAATTTCCATTATACTGGAAATATTAACTTAATACTGGAGGGATTTACTTTATAATGCTGGCAAAGTTCGTATTGTAAAACATAATAGCTAACCTTTAATATCCTTAGAAATGTATATATGTATATCAAGGATCAATGGATATATGTATATCAAGGATTTGGAAGTATTGTAATGACGAGGTGTTCTTTGGTTCATGTGATCTGGCAGAGGGAAATTTGGATGTTTTTTTGGATTACATAAAATTAAGAGCTAAAATTTTAAATATCAATCTGGGTAAAAATATATCGAAAAAGATAAATAATGAATTCATGGTTGTAAATTACAAAAACAGGTATTTTGATAAAATAGGTTTATCACGTATTGTACGTGAACATGTTATAAAATTTCCAATTAATGAGGTGAAAGTTAAAGTAGCATATAAATATGCATTGCCATTGGGAAGAAGATTATACAATTACAATAGTGTATGTAAAAATGTTATAAAGACGGAACAAACATGCCCGTGTCAAAAATATCCGGCTTTTATAAACCTTAATTTGGGCCATATTGTAACCGGTGATCTAAATCTGTTAGATGATTATAATTTGAAACAAACTTTTGAATTAGGTACTAAATACAGAAGCGAAGATTTTCGTGATATTGTAGATGGTATTGTGAATGACATTGAGAATTTTATATATAAATGTGCAGTAAAATACAGCCTACCGACTCAAGTATTTGATGAATGGATATCTTGTGTAGTACACAGTGTAGGGTTTGAATATGGAGTTTCGGAAAAATATGTTAAATATGGGAAGTACAGTATAAAAAATTTGGATAAATTACAACAGGATTTTGTGATAACATACGTAGATAAAGTTACTTCAAATTATGTTTTCACTTGCCAACAATTTTACAATAAAAAGCTCATAGCAAGTTACCTTGATAAAAATGCATATTTAAAGTTAAATCAGTCTAAAACGGAAATTGAAAATCGTATCAAGGCGAAATATAACATTTTGAGTTACAACATAAATTCCATCAAATTCCGATATATAACTCTTATACCTAAACTTCATAAAAAACCCATAAAATTTAGACCTGTCACTAATGGTTATAAAACATATTTAACTTATGCCAATGCTAGACTATTAAAACTTCTGAAGAACATATTGAAAGAAATAAAAGATTCTGGTGTTTATTTCATAAATAATAGTTGTTGTTGTTGAGACCCAGACCGTCCGACCTACCAGAAAGGTGTTGAAGACCCAGACCGTCCGACTCGTCCAGAGGACTTAGAGTAACTAGTTGGACGGCCGGCTACCAGAAAGGTGTAAGGTAACTGTATGGACGGCCGGGAAGTGCCACCCAATTTAGACCGGAACCCAGTGGGGGAGGCATCCACAGGGACCGTACCCTCCTTCCCCTACCACCAACCTCTCGGAAGGACTTACGGACCCACATGTTTAACGTGATCGTACTCCGCATGAACACGGCGGCATTTTGTGGTAGCGTGCAAATCTAGCGCGCAAACCACGGGGATACCGCACCCGAGATGGCCAACAGCACGCGGTGTTCCGAGGTGGTCACCCACCAAGTACTAACCGCGCCCGATGCTGCTTGACTTCGGTGATCTAACGAGAACCGGTGTTTTCAGCACGGTACGGCCGTTGGCCCCATAAATAATAGTTGTGAAGTAATTGAGAAACTTAAAAATATTTCTGTCGTTTTACAGTACAGGAGTTGTGATTTTAATGACATTTTTTGCAATATCGATATAAATGATCTGTTTTGCATATTAATGGAGATGTATGAAAAGTATGAGATGCAAAACCTCATTAAAATACATATTTACAAGTGTCTGATCGAAATGGTCTTGTTTGAAACTGTGCTTTATGATGGAACTGAATTTTATAAACAGCGTAATGACATTCCAATGGGAGGGGCTTGCTCCTCTATTCTTGCTGATATATACTTACTACAAATACAAAGAGGGAACTCATATATTAAATGAGATTGTATATATTCGTTATGTGGATGATATATTATATGCATGCCACGATGACCGGGATCACTTGGATTTTACTTTTTTCCATCAAATTTGACATTGACAGAAACTTCCCGTAACATAGATAATAGTATTAATTTTTTAGATTTAACCATATATAAACAATCTAATGGTAAAGTAAGTTTTAAATTATATGATAAAAGAAATTACTTTAATTTTAAAATAAATTACGTAATTAATTGGCATTCTTGTCTGCATCGTAATGTTTTTAGAAACATTATTATAAATTTTTTAACAAGAAGCAAACGTTTAAATAGCAGTGCAGAAAATCGTTTTTTTAAGTGATCTGGACTATCTAAATGAAGCAGTTGCAATGGGTTACCCTCTACGTTTTCTTAGTGACATATTATGTAAATTTTTCAGCATAACCGTAACTGAGAGTTACAACTTGTATTTAAATGGGAGTACACTTTCAGTCTGATCTGAAGATGCGCAGCATTGCGGATGTCATTGTTTAACAGTCTGATGGAGTTCAATTTGTACAAAGTATGTGTCTATTACTTTTTGGAGGTTAGAGTGGTGAAGTGTATGCGGGGCTTGTTTATCTTGATATTGGTGTTTATCTTGATATTGGTGTAAGATATTTGATATTTACAATGTATTTTGAGTTTCTGTTTGGATGTTGTAAATCTCGTTGTTTAGGTTTAGATGTAAAGTCAGTATTGGTCTTTCAACTTTTATGCATTTTTAGTTTTAGTATATGTACTAGGTTTGCGACATTGTATCCACTTCCGGGAGTGTCGTCATGACATGAAGCTGGCTAAACCGGGAAGTGGGGATCACAATCCCTCCCGGCGAAATGTTGATACATTGTCATTCTTCAATTTTCTATTTCTTTTGTAGTATATATATATATATATATATATATATATTATTTGTGACTATAATTGTAAATTTGTATATTTTAAAGGAATATTGCATATAGAAATGAATAACTCATATTCTCCCAAACTAGTTAGTAATGTAATTAGACTGCTGCCAGATTACTACAAAAATAGTTCTTTAAAATTTCATTTTAAAGGCATCTTTATCGGGAGTCATTTTATATGCATACATTCTTTCTTTAGATAAAAAAAAATACTTCATGAACTTCCACTGGTCCGAGTCGCTTATTTTGATTTTGCACTGTTACCATGAATAGATTCAAGGCCCCCTGCAGTAGGGCTTATTCCACCATTGAGGGGGTTCCCGTAACAAAAACTACTAGGGGGGAACCAGCATTAAGCAGGTGGGTTATTATCAAAGGACACTTTATGACACGCTATAAAATAGTGCCAATTTGAGGAGCCTTTCTTCAAAAGAATTGTATAGCACATAAAAGCGAAATCCGCCTAAAAGATAAAAGCCTTTCGTTTATTATTGAGAATGAACTGTTTAGCAAGATCTATTTTATATTTCATTATTTTTTAGTACATTTTTGTTATTTTCCTACCATGATTCAGAATATTTTCCTTTAACTCCAGCTCATATAAATCAAGAATAATGATTGTATGTTAGACAGTTAGAGTATATTTTCATTTGGTTGGAAATTTTTTTAAATCGGATTGGTAAAGAAAGACGCTGGTAATTAGTACATTTTACCACTTTTTACCTCTTAACAATTTAGATGATTATTAATTGATTGGAGCCTTTAAATTCGGAGTCCACAAATTAGTTTTCTGGTGACCCACGTACTGCATGCCTCTAGTATGAAACTCAACGTGTATGTGAGTGACTTGAAAGTGCATTTATGAATAATATGATAATATATAAAATTTAAAAAATACATTTGTAGAGTCTGATTGCATATTATTCAACAGAAAAATTAATAATTATTTATTTTTCTTCCAGCCGTTAATTTTCACACGTATATCAAAAATGGAATTTTATTAACTCCTAAACAGAAAAGAAAAATCATAAATAACGGCTTGAGAAAAAATATATTTGTTTAATTTTATTGGTGCTGAACAAAGTTCACATAAAATAAAAATAACTTGTATTTCGGAAATAAAATATTAGTTTGGCTTTGTATTTGAGTCTTATATCACTAAACATTGCAAATAATGAAACAGCTGCATTAAGTTCGCTACAATTATTAGGCATATACAGTTTAAGATGTGTAAGAAAGTGATGGGACACTGAATCAATGTTACAAGGCTTCGATTTTTAGGATAGTTCGAAAAATGCATTATGGTTCGATACTTTTCCACAGCATGTCCAGATTTTGAAATTACTTAGTACTAGAGCGTCGTAGAAGAAAATTGATAAATATGAATTACTTGCTCCTGATGCTCCTCCGCTCCCCTTGCTCCTCCGCAGTTTCATACATTCCAAAACTTAGAACAAATTGGATATCTTGAAAACTGTACCATGCATTTACCCTTCAAATAAGAAAATTATTAGTGGGCAAGATATACGTATAACTTCGGCGGTTTACAGAAGTATGCAGATTAATATATAAAAATACTATAATTTTAGCGTTTAAAACAACAAAAATCTAAGGTTAGTAGAGTGCATACATTTTAAATAAATTTTAAAAACCAGAGGAAACATTTTTCAACAAAATCTATTCGCGCCCATTATCTTTACTTGAATGATAAACACTGCATTCCTGTGGGGATGAAACCAAATAGTTTATAGTCATAATATGTAAACTGATTTTGTAGATAATAATGTAGAAGGTAATGTAAAACGATATTACTAAAACTATTTTTACTTTCCCTACAATCCATAGTGATGTACTATAGGGAAAGTATTGGAATGGTGTCGAAAATCGCAAATCGAGATTTCGACTGAACTACACGTTTTGAAAACTCTAGAACACGAAACAACAATTTTTAGCGTGACGTCTGTATGTGTGTCTGTTACTTGTGAGTTACTCTGGTGCTGATTAGATTTTGATACGATTCGAGGAAAAAAAAAACCTATATTTTCTTGCAAAATGGCTCACAAAAATTTTCAAAATCTAAAATAAAAGACAGACGTATGGGTAAACCTAAAATACAAAAACTTCCAACCGCGAATTTTTCACCCTTAATAGAATTTGTTGCTTCTCACCCTTTCCAGCGACAATCAGACAGAAGTCACTGAAACATGGTATTTTGAAACTCTTCCCTTATCCTTGGAGTGAACCGATGACAGGCATGAAATCTGATAACTTATTTTTCATTCATGACACGCTGAATGTGTTACGGCCCTTTGAAATGAAAGTTTTTGAATCCTTAATTTATTTGTAAAGCATTACCAAACAAAGTGATAAAGGAAGCAGTTGCAGTTTTCCTGAGATAAGAAATGCTCAAAGTTTTCTTTAGCAAAATATTTAAAACGAGAATATACGGATAATACATGAAATTATTTGAAATACTCGGTTAATTTGATTCCCGAAGCCCATAATTAGCCTTGAACCTCGCTGTTTTGCTTTCAAATGTAGCTAACAACGCAGCAACGTGCATGATCCCCCGAAATTTCGAAAAATGTAGTAACGTTTTAATATTTGTGAGAATCATCAAAATGCTCTCGAATGTTATAAAAAGTCCTGCAGCTAATATCCACAAGTATAATTATACCTATAGAAGCCCCTACTTGGCCTAGAACTTCTCGTTTTCTTTATTGTAACTAATGAATGCAATTTGGAAACAACGATTTAAAAAATTCCAACAATATTATACATTTTCCAATATTTGTTATAAAACGTTAAAAATAAGGGTAAAAACATGGGGTACGTGAAAATGCATCACCTATGAAAATACTTTTGACGTCTGTAGGAAAGCGGTGTACATCAGATTTCTTTGTATATATATGTTATATTTACTCAAACGTAAATCATTTGAAAAAATTACCAGTTCCTAAAATTTGAGATACTTTGCACGTGATAGAATACAAGTTGTGACATAGCGATATTTCTAAAACACTTTCTGAGTTTTAAATGTTATGCATACAGACATTGATAAATGGGCCAGTGTTTTCCTTCGAAAAATGAAAGAAAAGAAGTTCTGCATCTTATTGAATAATGAATGCGAAAAAGCATTTTTTTATTCTCTTTTTCATTACGTGTTTACTTACTTTTTTACGTATTTGCAGAGTCGAGCTTCAAATCGATGCTTTTTATAAAAATTTATTACTTTGGTCCCAGTCCATTTCTCATTTACATTTTTTACATTCATTAATGCTTAATATTTCTTTTCAGAAAGAAAGACGGTGCCTCGAATTTATTCTAAAAACCTCAGCTACCTAAATTATGTTTTATTTCTAGCTCTGTTCTTAATAAATAATACCATAGGATATTTCTAAATAATTAATAACACGCATTCGTGTTGTTTTTCTATTTGAATTAATATATAATATAAATGCTGTTCCAATTAAAATGTTTTTATAAATATATTTCCACAAATAAGGGTAAGCTTTTTTTGAGAGTGAAACTACATTGATAACAAATACGTTGTTTTCTGTGTGGTAAAGTTTAACCCTATAACAGAGTGTTCCTTATACAGGGATAGTGCTCATGCACATTTTATCTTTTGCCTTGGTCAATGGTTTCTCTCTTTGTTTCACTGTTCAGGAAGAGACAGATAGTCGAATGGAACATAGGACACAGTTATTTTTATTCCGGCATTTAAACTTTTTCTGTATGAAATTTAATATATTCCACAAGAAAAAAATCGAAAATCCTTACATTCAGATGTTTGTCGTCTTAAGACATTTCATCGCTCGCCTTTTTCTGTGAAGCAACAAGCATCACAAATCCAGAATCGTAAAGAAATGACTTGTTGAGCACTATCTTACTATTATTATTATTTTGCCTTCTGTCGAGAGCCCTAGTATTCAACTCTTAATGCATCTTTTATATCATTTCTTCTAGAACAGAGGTCGCCAAAGTGGTCTATATAGACCCCCAGGGGTCTATTTAACAAAAGCGGGGGTCGATCTGAGCCAGGGGGTCGATTGGGGGTCGAAGAAAAAACAGTTCTTAATACGAAAATCACACATACGTAATCGCGATGATCGTAAAATTTGTGAATTTTTTTATAATTGACTTAATATCAGTTTCTTTATAGAACATAAATTAATCAACGAATATTGCAACCTGCAAGATGAGCTTGCTGAATTATTATCGGATCTTGAAGCAAAGACGCTTCTTAGAAATTTAACAATAAGCAAATTTTGGACAAATATAAATATAATGCAAAAATATGTAAAACTTTGTGAAATAGCTCAACCGTTTATGCTAGCATTTCCAAGTTCCTATATGGTTGAAGCCGGTTTCAGTCACGTAAATTCAATCTTAACCAAGTACAGAAATAAATTAAATGTGGAGCTTCGAGGGGATTTAAGATTAAAATTGACTAATTTTGAACCAAATATAGCGAACCTTGCAAAAATACACCAGGCACACCCATCTCATTGATTAAGAAGCAATAAATCTGTAGTTACTTTACTTATTATTTCTACTTATTTATAATTACTCATTATTTAATAAATATTAAGGTTTTTTAAATTATATAGGGGTCGATGATCAAAAAAGTTTGGTTTTTTAAATTATATAGGGGTCGATGATCAAAAAAGTTTGGCGACCCCTGTTCTAGAAAATGTTACAATACTTTACAGACAAACTAGGAAGGGATTTGAGTTTGATCATCTGCGCACATTTTACATTGTGTTTGAATTGTCGTTATTTAAAATAAACGCTTTTCATGATATATAATGCCAGATTAAGTGAATAAATGTATTATGCAACAGTGTATATACGAGTGCGCATGACTCTAGCTCGAACATTCTTGGGAGTTAACGTATTACATGGATCTGATAAGGTCTCGATAATGATTAAAACGCATATTTGCAATCAATGCAAAATTTACCAGTCATCAGATTAATTTAGCTAAGAAAATATATTTTTAATTTCTTACAAATGCGTTAAAAGCAAAAAGATATAAAAAAAGTGGAGGTGGCTCCAGTCCGATGGAGCCGAAATTGTTTTGTGTCAATAACATTTCGTAAACTAAAATCCCACTTTTGAAAAGTCCAAACAAAAAACGAACTTGAATCAAAATGTGATTATATATATTTATAGGGTTTTCAAAGAGCTACAAATTATTACGTATTGTTTATAGCTATCACCTTTAGTTTTTAAGATATAAGCATTACACATTTGAAAAAAGTATAATTTTCATACTTCTTCAAATTGGCAAGACGCTTACTCGAAAACTATAAGAGCGTTTTTTAAAATAAATATATATTTAGAAATTACATTTTTTCTCATACATATTTTTATCTCTTACAATTTATATCTATATTTTATAGTTTAGAAGATATTTTGAGTGAAAGTATTAAAAATGGAAAAAAATGTTCGGAGAGAAACTTTTTTAAGTTTTTCATGAAAAATATAGAACTTAATTCAAAATCTAATTATATACTCTTATAGGAATTTCAATGAGCTACAAATTCTTGCTCATTATTCTAAGTTAGTTCGTTTAGTTTTGAGATATAAGCATTTCAAATTTGGAAAATGGGAAATTTTTAATCTTCTTCAACTTGACAAGTCGATTACTCGAAAATTATAAGATCCTTTATTAAAAATAAATATAGATTTAATACTAAATTTTCTAGTACACATTGTTGTCGTTTACTATAAATTTCGAGTAAAAATTAAAAAAATGAAAGACATATTCACTGGAAATCTACTTTTTTATGTTAAAAAAAATGTTCAAAATTTTTGAAATACTGAAATCATGTTTTTATATATTCATAATCGGGATCCTATTTTCGACAAAACAATTCCAATTACTTATATTTTTATCTATTAGGTTCAGTGGTATAAGCGTGCATTTTTCATAACGCCATATTTTTCCTCTACAGAAACCCGAACCATAGCTGTTATTCACGTATACAAAAAATATATATAGCACTATAAGTATACTTGATTAAAAATTCATTTAATTTCAAATACGTGACAAAACTGAGTTAGGGCTCAAGTCCGTCACTCTCCCTCAGGCGACTTGTAAAGCTTCCGCTTATAAAAACATAATAAACGAAACAATAATAAAAAAATCACTTCCCTCTAGCGCCTAAAAATCATGATCTAGAGAACAAAGCGATTATCCTTTCATAATAGAACATACCCACTCCTGATCCTGTTCGCACGTTTTAGCCGTCGCCTAGTAGATGGATCATTCATGGTACTCTTGTTGAAGATATCTTCGTGTTTAGTGAAGTGTACTCCCTATTCAGCGGGGCATATTACTTGCTATCATTCCTCCCGATCCCCAGTGCGAACACACAGTTGCAGCAGCAGGTATTGATTCATTTGTGTTTGGCCCGCTACTCATGCTTCAGCTGAAGTTGTCATTTTTGTTGCTGCTCGCTCCCCCTGTGTTGTGGAAAGTAAATTGCTTCGTTGCCGATCGTTTGCGTCCACGTTGATTACTTTCCTCTGACATATGCTCCTTTCCCACTCGGATCAGGACGGTTCCAACTATCTGTCGCGAGATGTCATGGAGTTTGTTTCCAATTATTTTCTTTTCATTCCACTTTGTGTACTTTTGGAGGTCTTCAGATTTTTTTCTGCCTCATTTTTTTCCCTTTTCAAGCATAAAAGGAAATTACATATTGATACATGGATTGAGAATAACTAGTACTTGAAAAAAAAAAAACTCGCTAGAATTTTTTTTTTATTGGAAGATGCATGTGTGAGAAATACAATAAAGGCATACATATGGTACTCGATCTATGATTAGATGAAATAATAGGAAGGGACTTTAAAAGCACATTTATGATAATTAATACTTAACTGAAAACAGGGGGTATCAACTATCGAATCATTTCATTCTATTTATTTAAATACGATTTATTCTGTCACAAATGAATCATTCCACTCTATTCATTTAAATACGATTTATTATGTCACAAATGGAACATTTTTACACAGCTCCTGTCATATAAATTGCGTCCTTCATGCAAAAGATTGAAATTGTGTCCTCCATACAAAAAATGGATGATAATTAATACTTAATTGAAAACAGGGGGTATCAACTATTGAATCATTTCATTCTATTTATTTAAATACGATTTATTCTGTCACAAATGAATCATTCTACTCTATTCATTTAAATACGATTTATTATGTCACAAATGGAACATTTTTACACAGCTCCTGTCATATAAATTGCGTCCTTCATGCAAAAGATTGAAATTGTGTCCTTCATACAAAAAATGGATGATAATTAATACTTAATTGAAAACAGGGGGTATCAACTATTGAATCATTTCATTCTATTTATTTAAATACGAGTTATTCTGTCACAAATGAATCATTCCACTCTATTAATTTAAATACGATTTATTATGTCATAAATGAAACATTTTGACACAGCTCCTGTCATACAAATTGCGTCCTTCATACAAAAGATTGAAATTGTGTCCTTCATATAAAAAATTGAATGTGCGTCTTTACCTTCATACATTATGGAAATTTAATAAAGACACTATCAATGAACCATTTATGAAAAATTAGAACTTAATTTCAAAATAAAAATTATAGAAAGGAATTTCATTGTGTTTTGTCACATTCTGAAAAATGAGTTGTTTGCAGAGTTTACTCTAATTTAACACGGCTGTTTTTCCTTGCAGCAAGCTTAAATCAAATTTCAAATCGCCTAAATCAATATTGGTGATGAGAGTGTGGGGGATATATCTTAAACGCAACGACCTATTTATCTGTGAAAATACAGTAAAAATGACAATAACTCATAATTATTATAAAAATAAAATGGAATGACAACTATAAAAAATCTGCTGTGGGCAGCATGTGACTTTCCTTATATAATGTAATTCATTTACATTGTGAATCAACTTACATAGTGAAAAAAAAGATGTATGATACCCACGGTACAGTGCTTTTAACATTGCATTTTACTTTTAGCACTTTTGCAGATGACAGCATGTAAAACTATTTTGTAGTGCCCAATAACTTATATTTCGTGCAAATCTAAATCGGCAATTATCAATATGAATATCATACGCGATAAGCAATATTGTCCATATATTAAACTATTTTTGTAATAAATTAATCAAATTTACCTTATTTTCGTTAATTGTGAGTCATTTTTGCATTTTTGACTATATTTTCTTAAATCTTGTGCAGCAAATCGCCAAGTTTGTCATATTTCACTAAATTAGTCGCCAAATGTATCGCCAAGTGTTATACACAGAAGTAGAGAAAAGTTTTACTTATATATCAATGGCTATTGGCGAATTAATGGTCGAAAAACATAAAACTATTACACAAGTATCTTCTCTCGTGAATGCCTCGAACTATATTCTCTAAAATGATAAGAAATGCGTCGCATAATACTGCATGAAAAGTGAACATATTTCACAATAATTAATACATTTTTAATTTCATGGAATATTTTTAATAATTTAAAAACAAAAACGTACAATATCCTAAGAACGACTCATGCTAGCTTTTTAAAGACTGTGTCATTTATTTTCTATTAAAAAATTAGATAAGAAATGCTCATTTACGTACCATTATTGAAGGTTCTGATTTTTTAATGATTGTTTCAAAATTTAATTAAAAAATTCGAGGGTTTTCTGAACATTCGATTACGGTTAAAATCAATAGTCTCCCAGTATTCATCGATTACAATAGTTATACCAAATTTCATTTGAAACGCTCCATTCGTTCGTGTCCTACAGTCTCACGGACAATCACATACGTACATACAAACATCACCTAAAAACACTCGATTCGAGCTTGGGATGCTTGAAATATGCTCTTCCGTCGAAAACTCGAGTTCCAATTTCCAATCCCGTCATACTTTCCCTATATATTATACTATGTATATAGATAAAGTAATAATGCATATGCATTATTATGTATTTAATTATGTATATGCCTATAAGGCTCAATAACGCACATAGCAACAGCATTATAGTCATTAGATCAACTGCTTATTATGGTATTTTCATCTGTTCCAATACAGCGTCGTCCAATATTCTTTATAGTTTCAATCAATGCCTTAATAGGCATTACTACATAATTTTTTAGGTCGTTCTTTAATGTTTTTACTTATTCATATATTTTAAAAATATTTACACATTCTACATTCCATTCTCATCATATGTCCAGACAACTGATTAAGTGATGCTCATCCCGAAATTTGATTTTCCATATAATTGATTACATCATGCATTACCTTACACCACAAAAACCTTGTCGCATTAATTAAGACTCATTATGTAATGAAATTTATGCCGATACATTTTATTACCCTTTTACACAATATTTTTTAAGTTATTCATGTCTGCATAGTTCTTTTTTTATTCAACACGTTTAACTCAAAACTACAAATTCAAGTTTTAAAAAGAACACGATCTCTTTAACTACATTTAAATAAAAACTGTGGATGTTCCATAAATTATTTCGAATACATATCTGAAGATACCCTCTCAATTTTATGACGCAACAATTACTTGCTATTTCCGGTACGCTCACATTTTTTTCATTCTTTTAAAGAGATCCTTTAACTGCCACTCGTTTATGTTTGCTCGGTTACGGTACATTGTTGTAATAACAATCGTTTTACGTCTGATAAATGAAAGGATATTAAACTCGTTTTTATATCTGAATAATTCCAAGTCGGGACATTATCCGTAATTTGTATCCTCATGTCAAAATTAAAAAACTGTAACAATGCGCTCAAGTATTTGATTTAACTTTTTTACAACCCCAAATAAAGTTATGGCGTAGAGTTGTTTTCACTTCTTGCATTTAGCTTGAAACAGCAGAAATTTCCGTACTTATGCTTTGCAATATATTGTAGTCAATGATGACGTACATTTTATTTTTTTCAATTTCAGTTTTTGCAGTACTCAACTGTGGAACATTTGCACATTTTTACTTTATATATCGCTGCACATTTTCGCCTTCTAAGCTTCCGTGCATTAGAAATGAAACTGCAAGTAAGATAATTTAATAATGCTTGTAATGGGTAGTTCTGAGTTAGTTTAATTTAATAAAATGTGTTTTTATCTTGCCAATTTCAAATGATTCATATTTAGTTAATTTCCGGTTGCAATATCTTAAATATTTTAAACAGCTATGCAATACAGTGAATAGATTTATTAGCCTTATGAAATAAATGAAAAGTTTTTATTTGCATATTTTACAAACACCAAAATATTCCTTCAGGCGAAATACTGCAGTATATAATTTTCAGTTGCATTAAATTGGGATTTATTTCAACAATGTTTCTCATTTGTGTTACAGCGAGAAAATTAAAAAAAAACTGGAAAGGTCAAATTAATGCATAGAGTCTTTTAATGGAAAATACTGCAGAGTTTAGTTTTCAGCTAAATTTAAAGATCACTTATGTAGGTGAGTCAATTTAACTGTTTTTGTTTCCTTTGTATGTCAAATGAGAGTAAGGTGTAAAATTCAATACACAGTTTCAAAATAGTAATTTCGAAATCAAAAAACTATATTAATGTTTGAGATATAAATGAAAGTAAAATAGTTCAATACGCACTGCTCAAACTGCTGCTAATGTTATAAAACTGAAATAAAAAAATAAATCTATTGAAAGTAACATTCAACACAGTAACAGTATCGTGACGGTCACTCCTGAGCTCTATATAGGCAACTGATGTTAGAATAGCAAACGTGACCAAAGCAGGGAAATATATTAACCAACGGCGAGCGGAAATGCAGAGAAACCACGGAGGAAGGAACAAGAGATAGATCACTAAGAAAGAAAGGCAAAATATCATAGGGGGAAATGAATTCCACTTTCTGAAATGCGTCTTTCTATTTCCACTTGCACTCATGTCATTTTTGAACAGTTGTTTGAGTTATCCAGGGCTGGATTTCACTTATCTCAAATTGCGGAGTTAGTGGAACCTAGAGTACTTGACGTAAAATTTCAATTAAGAAACATCTTTATTGGATTTTCTTACTTATGTACTTTCGGACAAAAATATTACAGATACCGTCCACTATGACTAACTTTGATAAAATGTTGCTCATTATATGCGATTTTAAAAGGATTTTGTTTTATTGTACATGTTTACTATGAATCTTTCACTTTACAGCTAACGTTTGCCAATCAATTCGTTTAGCAAAGACAACTAATTTTTAAGTCTGATAAAATGTTCTGAATAAACAATTTTGAATTTAAGCAAAATATATTTGGATCATAATGGATTGAAATTGCAATACATAAAACTCCATAAAATAATTATGAAAATATATCTAAATGTTTTCTTACAAAATCTTCAATATATAATAACATTTATTTCACAGTTATATAAAATATAAAACTTCTGAAAATGATGTTTAGTTAAATTTTTATTTGAATATTTTACATATTTTATGAAATAATTATTTTACGTGAAATTAATTTGAAGCTATTCTTTATTATCTTACATTTGCATTAAAATTTCCCTGTTTTCAATTCAAAAGAAATTCTAGCATTATCATTGTAGGAAAATATTATATATAATTATATCGGCAAATTTAAATTTAAATATAAATGAATGACTTTTAAAACCCATCCTTCATTTTATACCTGTACTTTCATAGATTAAGAAGAACGAAACAAAATTGAAAAATCGTATCTTAAAATTATTTTGCCAAAGAATCAAAAATAATATTTTGCCATCTTTCCTAACTATCTTATAAATGTAATTCAAGATATTTTGATTTAGAAGAAGTGATTGAAAATTTATTTATACTTTGAAATAAGTTATATTATTTTTCACTTATATCTTAAAATCAGCTTTTAATATCTAAAAGTTTGAGCTCTGGGTTATGTGAAAGGTAATTGTTCTTTTCTAATGTTAGAATTCCATATTTTTCCATTAACAGTTACCTGACCCTAATTCTCTGCGATTTTTTTCTTTTAGCCGTTTAAGAGGAGTAATTACACCCCGCCTGATCGCATATACAATTCATCAATATTAAAAATTATCCATATGATTCATTACCCTTATTGGAGAAACTCCATTCATTACTTGCGTCATCGACCGCTGTAATTATCGTGACGTGAGGTAATATTGCAAAAATTGTGAGGCCACTTGAAATGCATTGAAATCTTCTTTTTCACCATACTTAGGCTGTCAGTTCCCAATTTGAACTATTGCTATTCAAAATCAGCTTCATTTTTCGAAATTTTATCGATCCGCTGCTAAATTTTAAAAAAATATTTCTACGTATGGTAATTTGGGGTCATCAATCGAGGTTATTGTCGTGCTGATAGAATAAAATGTTCAATGCTTGCTTAACATAGAGGATGCAGGATATTAAGCTGATCCACCCCCTTAAGCTGTAAATTAAATTATAAAGCTTTGTATTAAATTTAAAAAATATTATTCATGAGTTCATGGAGTAAACTCAATATTTACTACAATCGAACCTATGAAATTTATATTAAATTATACTTTATATATATAATTGAGCTCATGTAACAATTAGCCATATAATTCATTATTGAGATAAATCAATTTATTACTTGCGACATCGATCACAGTAGTTACCGTGACGTCACGCAATATCACATACATTGTGAGGCCTCCAAAGTGCATTAGAAGTTTCTTTTTCGTCATACTTAAGCTGTAATCCGCACTTAAGCATCCAAGCATTCGACTGTAAGATTGTCGATTATTCTAAACTATTAAAATGTTAAAACTACTAATCCTTTCTCAATGCCTAACGACTTCTCAAAGTGACTTAAAAATGTGACTAAAGCAGTTAAATTACATACACTGGGTGAATTTGATCATAATGAAATTATTCATAATGCCTTAAAGGATGCACTGTAATAATTTGCCTTAAACAGTACTAAAATATTTTATAACAGAAAATGCGCCCGACGCTATCCGGGATTTAAAAGCATTATTAAATTGAATTTAATCAATAAAGATTCCAAAATCCGTAGTCGCGCGCCGTCTGCTTTATAAAGTCAGAGACAAAATTAACTACTAATGTAAACCGTACATAAGGAATGGCAATATTAAAAGCAGTAAATGCTATCTCAGCGAATGCTCATCAGAACTTTGCCATTTTTATCACAATACTCATAATGAAAATGAAAAAATGGAATGTTATACTTTAAATACGCAAAGTTTCAATAGCATGCAAATCCTCATGTAAATGAATACACATTTCATCTCATCGCAATTTAACATGTAAAGTAAATATAAATTTCAATACAGTGTATATACTTCTACATAAATTACCCAGCTTATATCTCGCAAATATGCTATAATTTACCTCGACTATAAAAGAAAGGACAATCATTCCATCATTTCAATAGGTATAGAGTCAATCGATCGCAAGGTGGTGGGCGTTTCAAATAATGGTTGGAACATATGTTCTTTACAATAGCACCCTAGTTATTTTTTAAATGCTGTGAATTACTTAGGGATTTAAAGTATCGGATTTCGATTTTTCCGAGGACCTTACGATTTTTGCACAGCAATTCTCATAGCGGGATGATTTTTCCAAACAGGGTATTTTCAACGATAAATAAGTAAGAGCATAAAGGAGCTGTTCCGATCTTAAATGTCACTTTGTAAAGAACCTGGCTGCCCCAACCGAGAATCAAACCACATATCTTCGTGTTATCCAACCGACGCTCTACTGTGGAGCTTCTGGGACGGAATTACAAATTCTTTTCTTCGAAGTGACATCTGCATTATCCACCCTCTAATACCAGATTGATATGTAACTGACAATCTGACTGACCACCTTCTGCTACTTTTACCTCAGGTTAGCCCCCCTGATGCTATTTGTATTCTCCCGATTACCTCTTTGTATGGTCTTTGATATCCCGATTTGATATCGGTGCTCAATATACCAGATTCCAATGAATCTGTGGCAGTCGGACTAGGGTTGCTTTTAGACCTCCAACATCTTTGCACTCACCTACAGGGTTGATTCGTCCATGTTCCACCGTTAAGAACCTTACTGTCTTGACTGGTAATCAATCCACATCCCCTTACTGTACAGCCGATTCAGTTTATTGGACAGAATTTCTGGCTCTTATCTTCTAAGTGGACGCTCTGACTTTGATCTTGATATGGTAAGAAATTATCACAAGGTTTCATCAGTTATAGAAGATATTACCATCGTTGTAGCTCTATTAGGACAGCCTTATTTTATCAGAAAATATCCGAAGTGTGAATCCCGTTTGGGGCATAGCGGCGTTATAATATACAGGGAGGTCGTGAAAAACGTCCCCGATATATGAATCCCTAGCGACCTCTCCGCTCAATCAATCGAAAGGAAATTTGAGACATTGTTATTTGAAGGTATGAGCTCGAGATTGTGATGATTTCAAACAATAGATCTCTCACGGTTACGGTTACAGTGAAAAAATTCGAAATTTTCGAATGGCAACACCCACTTTTTTCCTGCGCAAATTGATCCGCGCATTGAAAAACCATAAATGACGTTGGAACGATACACGTATGATGAAAATTGGCGGCTTAAAATATTTGCAAGGAAGAACATTTTAAAGTACCAATGACAACACAAGTCAGGAGAGGGAAAAAACTTTTAATGGAATTACAACTTTTCAATGTGCCCACCTTCGCAGACGATAACGCATTGCATGCGGGAGATTGTTGACAACAATGACGAACGTAACATCGTAGGAGGAATCTGTATAAATCCACGTTTTATGGCATCTTTTAATTCTGACAAATCTCGTGGATTTGATGTGTACACCTTAGATTTCAGATTACCCCAGAACCAGATACCCATCGGAGTGAGGTCGGGGGATCGCGGTGGCCACGAAAAAGCAAAGTTACGGGAGATGACTCTATCACCAAAGTTTCGTTGCAGCACTTGTCGAACACATGTAGCGGCGTGTGGAGGAGCACAATCTTGCATCCATACAATATCATTAACGACATTTCGCTGCTGAAATTCTGGAATTACGTAATTCTGCAACATTATTTTATACCGAGGACCTGTGATGGAGCACGTGATCTCGTCCAAGAAATACGGCCCGAGATCGAATGTGCTTGCGATACCGCACCACACAGTCACTTTAACTTCGTGTAAAGGCACTGGTGCCACATCGTGGGGATTTTTGTCAGCCCAGGGAACGCAGTTCTTGGAGTTTACTTTCCCAGGTAAGGAGAAATGTTCCTCATCCGTCCATAATATCCGCAGCGGCCACCTGTCATCATCATATCTGATGAGGAAAAAATTCGCGAAGTCGGCATGCTGTTGGCCGTCTCCAGGTCTGCACGCGCTGGAATCGAGAAGGAAACATCCGCAGAGCAGAGTTCAGGATCTTGAGGACTGCGGTTTTCGGTACATCCAAATGGCGGGAAACACTTCTTTCAGTACCCAATGAACTTGCAGTAATCGTATTATGCACTTCCGCAATAACTTCAACAGGAATAGATAGATGGTCGTCTGGATCGCGGTCTATCACATGTGCATCCAGTTTCTTCATTTTTTTAACAAATCACGTACAGTTCGTAAGGAACATGGACCTCGTCTTAGCTTATGATTTCACCGATAAACTCGCACTGCTTCGGAAGCATTTTCTCCGTTCAGATAAAACAGCTTTATCAATTCACCTCGTTGTTTCCCTGTAAGTGTCATCTTGTTGGCACGTTCGAACACCTGATTAAAGAAACAATCGTCCCACACTGCTTATTAATTATATTATTATTTTCCACAAGCAATTATTTACACATGGTGTTCTGTGATTGGTGCTTCTACTGTCGATCCTTGTAAATTATGCAAAGTGCGTCAATGCACCTCCTCTCTGTGTTGTCATTGGTCCTTTACAATGCTCTTCTTTGCAAATGTTTTACGCCGCCAATTTTTGTCAAAAGTGTATCGTTCCAACGCCATTTATGATTTTTCAATGCGCTGATCAATTTGTACAGGAAAAAAGTGGGTGTTGTCATTCGAAAATTTCGAAATTTTTTCACTGTAACCGAAACCTTGAGAGCTCTATTGTTTAAAATCATCACAATCTCGAGCGCATACCTTCAAATAACAATATCTGAAATTTCCTTTCGATTGGTTGAGCGGATAGGCCGGTAGGTTTTCATATACCGGTTAAGTTTTTTTATGACCACCCTGTTCATGTTCTTATGAACATATCTTGTACTATAACTTTCAATACTTCTTTGAAGAAAGCTGGCTTATGTCATGTAGGTGACTACAGTTGTTTCGAGTGCGTTTGAAGCTCCTTCTTCAAGCCAAAAACATTACGTAACAGCCGTTAAGAATTAAATGTGAAAGAGCAGGCAAATAGAAAGTCATAGCTAGAACACCCACAGCAAAAATTCGGTAGTGGGTGATATCAGCCATTGAAAACAAAACAACCATAAACATTTCAACACAGGCCGATAAAGGGCCCCTCCCACGCACACAAAGACAATGGAAGCTGGTCTGAAACAATAAGCATTGAAATGAGTTTTAAAATAAATTAGAAAACAAGAAATATGAACCGTAAAAGTATTGATGAAAAGTGAGTTAATTTTGAGTAAGGAAAAAATAGACAAACCCTTCTAACAGAGAAAAGATAAAAAAATTACATGGGAATGGGTAAGTGAATAAGATCGGTTACTAGAGTTAATTTCATCAAGAAAATCAATAATTATTTGCCTGCTTTTTCGCAGTTACTTCTTAGCGATTGTTAAGAGCCCACACTGTTTTTCGGCTTGAAGAGGGGGCTTAAAACACCATCGAAACAGTTGTCCTCATCTAAATGACATATGCCGGCTTTAAGTACGTATTGAATGTCACATCCTGACAAGCTGCAGTTTTATTTTAATCCGTTGTAATGGTTTTTAAACATGTGCAAAAACACGTAGACCATGTATTTTTGCAAAAATTTGTATGAAATACACGGAGAAAATAAAATGTTCTCTGAACTTAAAAGTAAAATTTATTTATAATACAAATAGAGAATGCACATAATAACACTAAGCAATTTGGTAATCTGCCATATAAAGTTTATGTAACAAGATTAATTTTTAGACATTCAATTTCTAAATATGCCCATGCTAGAATTATGTGAAATTTCGTTTTACCTAACAATGCTTTTCCTTTTGATTTTCGTACAAATTCATATTTTATCGGAATATCGAACCAAATATCAATACATAAAATTACGATCTTTAAATCATTCATGTGTAAAGATTTAATCAGATATTGGATAATTTTCCATTATATCTAGAAACGGATTTCACGATGCACTTAAATACACAATATTTTCAGCATCACTTTATGTTTGCAAATTCAATTTTCAGTATTATGTATGTATAAATAACCAATTATGCATTGTAACAAATGTTTGTTATCTAAGAATTACTGATAGTATCAATATGATACTGCATCAGTAATTTCAATAAAATAATAATTGTCAAACATATATTTGACAATGACTATGCACACCAATGACTGTGCAAATTACCTTCATTCTCAACACTTGTTGATAATGATCTTCATCATAGTATGGATGTGAAGCATGCTTGACAACTGGTAACCCCATGCCTAGAAGCAGTAGTTACTTCATATGTGTTTTCACTTGGTTCTTTGTAATAAAAGTTTTCTCATTTCCAACATTTACAGACAAGAATAACAGTTTCCGAGTTGTCCTGCTTCACAAATTTATCACAAAAGAAATATTGATATGTTTATTGTACTTATTTATATTCAAAGTTGAAACAAAATATGAAATTCAATATACTTTAAAACTTTTGCAAGCAATCTTGCACACTGATATATGAGGGTATTTCATTAAAGAGGGTAACAAAAGCTACCATATATGTGAAATTAATTATTTTATAGTTATGTTCCTATAATACAGACTAGTCAGATCTATGTTTGTTCCCTGTGAGTAGAGGGCAGCACATATTTTAACAAACATTTAAAATGGCGGCGTTTGTGTAAATACTGTCAAACGTTGAGATCCGTA
Organism: Amaurobius ferox; assembly: GCA_951213105.1. NCBI lineage: Eukaryota > Metazoa > Arthropoda > Arachnida > Araneae > Amaurobiidae > Amaurobius > Amaurobius ferox. The sequence continues at coordinate 38,495,447 of OX578141.1, read as the reverse complement.
GCGTGATAAGATTTCAATGAGTTCAGGGCATGGCACCAATGGAAATTCATCGCCAACATATTAAGGTGTATGCTTCATGATAATTCTAAGCCCCACACTGCCATCGTACGAGCGTACTGTTATAGAGCTTCCATTGAAAGGTACGTGAAATATCCTTTTCATAGCTCTGGCCTATCACCTAACGAATATATTCTCTTATGCTCTTTGAATAAGCACTTGGTTGTAAATCTGAATGCAACTGACAACCAAGTTCAACAAGCTGTAATATCTTGGTTGCAGGGCCATGGCATTAATTTCTTCAGGCCTGGGATTCTTCCGTTGGTGTGCCGATGGAACAATCACCTGGACTAATATGTATGGAGGTTACAAGGAAAAGCTATCTGTGTCCATGTACTAAGTTACTGCCATAAGATTAACTGATGCATTATTAGAAGAACGCATTTGTATAATAATTAGCAGCATACACGTTCTTCGTACGGATTATATAATATAAAGAAAGTTAAAATTCACAATCATGTACAAATTCCTATAGTATACTAAATGACATTTTTAATCAAAATATTCCGTTAAAATATTTAATTTAATGCTCCTAAGAAGAAGTTTAAGAATCTACGTTCTCGCTATACAAAATTATCTTCACTGGAAGATCTAAGGAAAAAACACCCTGGCACCCCTTTGAAAGTAAATTTACAAAAGAAAAAGGGAATTGTATCAATATATGCAAAATGAAAGCATTCCAATTGTATGGTACCCGTACTACTTATGTACGCGAATATTAGAATATATAACCTGTATTAGTACATTACAAGTATAAATTAAAAATATCAATAAATCTGTAATTGACACCAATATATGCCAAAATGAAAGCACTAAAATTATATATATATATATATATATATATATATATATATATATATATATATATATATATATATATATCCCGTACTACTTATATTGTCGCAGATTAGAAAATATGCCAGCGTGTTATTTGAAAATTATCCGTATTACAATATGAGTCTCAAAAATCTTTGCCAAAATAAAGCAGATGACGTAATAAATTGAAAATATCAATAATCCCTGTAATCTTTATACCAGAAGATTCCAATATATGCCAATATATATCAAAATATATTCCAATATACCTGTACTACTTATATTTTCGAAGATTAGAAGATATACACATGCATTTGTAGAAAATTACTCGTACAACATACAATGAGTTTAAACAATTTTTGTCATAATGAAACAATGGCATAATAACTTGAAAATATCAATAACCCCTGAATCAATAATCTCCGAAAATATCAATAATAATAATGTTTAAACCTGAAGACCGTAATTGACATTATCCAGTCAAAAATGCAATGTCAATGAAATGTATTTTATATACATAACTTGATTATTCAAATCGGAAAAGATTTAATAAAAATCGCATGCCGCATAACACATTGGATTTACATTTATTGCTAAACGACATGGTATCATTTGCTTCAAGTAAATTGATGGAAATCATATCGTCTGAATATTGCGATCTCCATGGAAAGTTTGGCGACATTTTCTTCAATTTAGCGATAATTTAAAAAATCGCCAAGTGGGATGAATAGAAAGGATAGTCCCATTTTGCAACAAACTGATGAGACATCATCACAATACTATCCCCTAACAAAAAACAATTAATTTCACTTATTAAACGCAATTTCATCAATTTCATGATATTTTTATGGATTTACAGACATTTTTATGAATTTGGTGATATTTTCGCTAAATGTGTTACTAAGTACGATGGATAAGGGCGCGGTAGCCCATTGGTTAGCGCGCTGGAGTTGCACTCGGTAGGCCCGGGTTCGATTCCAGTCACTGCCAAAACTGCCGCCGTGTTCATGCGGAGTACGATCACGTTAAACATGTGGGTCCGAAAGTCCTTCCGAGAGGTTGGTGGTAGGGGAAGGAGGGTACGGTCCCTGTGGATGCCTCTCCCACTGGATTCCGGTCTAAATTGTGTGGCACTTCCCGACCGTCCAAACAGTTACTTTACACCTTTCTGGCAGGTCGGACGGTCTGGGTTTCAGCAACAACTAAGTAGGATGGATGGATTGACTTACAAATGCTACCGAAACATCATTTCAGTACTCTCTTCCAAAAAAAAATTGATTTCATTGATTTACGTCGTTTTTATCAATTTAGCGAAATTTTCGTCAATTTGGTAAAGGTTAAGAAAAGTTGCCAAGTTAGCGATATTTCGCCAAATTCGTAGCTCTGAATTTTGGAGATCTGAAGACTAAAACATCCTGATCCCTTTTGTATATACTAAATAAAAACACCAAAATTGTATTACCAGTAGAAGATATATGTTCAGAAGATATACCCCTTTTTCAGTTTCAACAATCGGCTAAATTAATTTATTGTCTAAACACAATATATGTGTTTATTGGCTAAACACAATATATATTAGCTTGACTAAACTAACTAACACTCTTTGACAAAATAAATGAAAGCAATGTAAATAGTCCGCAATTAATATAATTAAAAGAAAAATCAAACCGTTCTTTTCTAAAATATATTTTACATCCATTTTTTTTTCTTATTCAAATAAAAAAAATAATAATTCAAATTAACAGACAAATTTAATTTAATTGTGTTTCTGAGCAACATGATATAAGATAGAATCTTCCTCATAAACTGCGAAAATAAATAACCATTTTGATTTCCTTATACTTTTCATTGTTGAGTAAAAGCTGGTGAAAAAGAAACCATGGAAATAGATTTTCCATTTAAATTCATGTTTCAAACAATTCATGCTTTCAGAAAGTGACTAATTAATTAGCGCAAATAATCTTCTACCAAACTCAGAGATAAAGTTTTAATTCATTTTCAAACGATTTTCAACCTTTTCGTTTGGATAAACCACGGAGTTAGAGAGTAGAACTCCTAGGAAAATGTTTCGTTTTTCATCAATATCTCGACAACTACTGGTCTTATAAACTCGAAACTTGAACTAAATTTATGGGTGACTATTTCAAGGTTATTCACAAAATTTTATTAAATTCGGTTCAGCCGTTCTCCCGTGATGATGAGACAAACGAAAGTTTTGTTTTTTACTAATATCTCAAGAACCATTGGCCGTTGGAACTCCAAACATAGACTAAATTTTAAGTGGGGCTATTTTCAGGTGACCCACATAATTTCATCACATTCGGTTACGCCTTTCCCCCGTGATGGTAGAAAAAACAGATAGACAGACAGACATATTTTCACTCTTATATAGATGACATTGATATAAGAATAAAAGCATTCATACTGCAAGTCTTGTTACCTTATTTACATAAACTTCCCCGTATACAGTCGTTATAATTAATTTATCTTTACTGATGAAGATTGAACAATACTCCATCTTAAAAATATCTGTACTACTTTCTCAGTGCTTCTAAGCATTCTATTGTGAGAACTTATTTATTTCTTTCAGAAATACACGTAAATGAAATATGCATTAAACTTTCCCGTATATAGTCGTTATAATTAATTTATCTTTACTGATGAAGATTGAACAATACTCCATCTTAAAATATGTGTACTACTTTCTCAGTGCTAAGCATTTTATTGTGAGAACTTATTCATTTCTTTCAGAAATACACGTAAATGAAATATGCATTTTCTACAGCTATGAATGTATTTCATGACAAATATATTTATATATATATATATATATATATATATATATATATATATATATATATATATATATATATATATATATACAGGGTACAGGGTGTCCCAAAAACATTGACCTCAGCTTTTATTCCTTAAACATTGATCTTAGACATATACAATAGGTTACAAAGTTGCGTAAAGAAAGATACAAAATTTTATGAAATCGATAAAAATGTTCAGGGAATGAAATTTGAAGAAATACAAAATTTAAATTTTTATACGGCCCCCGTACAAAAAACATTCCCAATGAGTAAAATGTGCCCCATACACTAACAAAGTGATGTACAAAATTTCAACATTTTATCATAAAAATACCCAGAGACATGAAAAGTTAAAAAGCTGACTAAAACCACTTTTCGATGCATCAATATGGGTTCTCAGAGGGGGAAAAATCATGTCGATAGATCGCGTTTCAGGGGTTATATACAAATTACGAAAGAAAACAATGATTACATAAATAAATAATAATTTTGCTATTTATTGGTACAAAAGTGTCTTCACTGTGCAGAAATAATAACGTTACACAATAATTGCAAAGCTTGTTCAAAATGTTTTCCATTCATACCAAAGATCCATTAAAGATAAGAGGCAGATATTATTTGCCTATGATATGCATTTCTGCCTTGCGTAATTTGCACACTTGCTGCAAAACATTTACATTTTAATTTGTGATTAATCCCTCACCAACTTTGTTTAAACATATCTGTGGGACTTTTTATGATAAAATGCTGAAATTTTGTACATCACCTTATTATTGTATGGGGCACATTTTACGTATTGGAAAATGTTTTTGTACGGGGACCGTATAAAAATTTAAATTTTGTATTTCTTCAAATTTAATCCCCTGAAATTTTTTATCGATTTCATAAAATTCTGTACCTCATTTTACCCAACTTTGTAATTTATTATATATGTCTAAGATCAATATATATGGAATAAAAGCCGAGGTCCATGTTTTTGGGACACCCTGGATACACAGGGTTGATAAAATAAAACTGGCCCGGAAAAGTCTTCGCATGATTTCCTTGCTGTTTGGATTAAGTTTTCATGAAATTCTGAAAAAACTTTCCCGGGCCAGTTTTATTTTGTCAATCCTGTATACAGGGTTATTTATATATATATATATATATATATATATATATATATATATATATATATATATATATATATATATATATATATATATATACATATATATATATAAAATAATATATATATATATATATATAAAAATACGTATATCACGAAAGGAACTCCTATATAAGTAAAGGAGAAAATAGAAACCTGACAGAGGATGTGGCGCTCAGCAGCTCTGCATCCAGAGTGGCATATAAGGATATGAACAAGAAGAAAAAATAAGCGAGAACAGGAGTAACCATATGATTTGCATAGAATGGCAGAGGTGGATTGGGACATCCCTTTCCCGCTTAAAGCAGCTTTTACGACCCGGGCAACGCTCACAGCACCAATGTAACTCAATGGTCAATCTCCCACATGTGCAAAGACAGAAGCACCCGAACAGACACAAAAGCAAAGATGGAACCAAGCAAGGAAGAGATACACCCTACAATCCAACATGAAAACACAACATTTTATAGGGGAAAGTCGCGCATGCGCGAAAAGACTTCATGATGATAGGATCGCAGATATGAATATATATATGATTAAGAATGCTCATTTAGATTCAAACAAAGCACAATTTCTTTCTTTGAAAAAGGAATAGTAATAATGTTGTAAAAAATATCTAGGGTAATTTCTTTTCAATGCATCATTTATTATTTTATTACATTCATAAATGCAGTCTTTTTTTAAATACTGTAGTTTCTGTTTCTTCTGAAGTATCCGATAATAATATTTCTGAATATATTTTTAGTGAGGTTTGAATTCCAATCAATAATATTATTAATTTTGATATTGTATGAATTTCTCTTGTCGTGTATGGTTGTATAAATTCCATACTGTTGGTGTTTTCTTATTGACAAATCTAGGAAGTCTGTCGATCCATCCTCATTGATCGGGTTTTCAATTAAGTCTAATTCTTTTGGGTAGAATGCAAAATCTATATCAGGGGTGTTTGCATAACCCCCTAATATCACATGGTCAACATAACGGAAATAAGGTATTTCCGATAATATATGGGTTCCTCCTTCATATTTGGATAGATAAATATCCGCCAATATTGATGACCGATGATAGACCGACTGAAATTTTGCCAAGATATTTATCTATTTATCTATTTATCTATTTGCGTTGTTATTTATCTTGCATTTGGTCATTTCCCTTATTTTTCATATGAATCTTGTATGTTACTTTAGAAGAGTGTGCTGCTTTGCGCCAACTTCTGGAGAATAATTGGATAACTGTGGAATTAATTTTAATTTTATATGTTTACTATGCTATATATATATATATATATATATATATATATATATATATATATATATAAATTATACATACATACATATATATATATATTTGGGTTGGTTAGAGTTAAATGCTCAGACCTGAGGAGGAATTTAACTCTGACTAATAATCGAATTTGGCTTGGTGCTGTTCTCTACTCTTGTCGGCATTGTGGCCGTGTTTTTGCTTCTATGGTGGTGTTGATATATATATATATATATATATATATATACATATATATATATATTTTTTTTTTTATTATTATTATTATTATTAATACATAATTTTTTTATTATTACATATTTCTAAAATTATATATATATATATATATATATATATATATATATATCGAACGATTAAGTAAATAATCAAAATATTAGTGTAAAAAAAGAAAATTTATTTAATTTTGCCGGACTATATTTAAAGCCAAATTGATTCAAGATTGGATAACTCTGCATTAATAATAAATAAACGAAACCACCTGAACTCGCCTATGTCATCAGCTCGTATTTCTGTTTACAAATTTAATGACTAATCCAGATAAACTATTTTCGATTCATGGATGAAAAAGCTAAAATAAATTGAGCTCATGCCATCAATCATATTTTATTTTACATAGTAAAATTGATTAAAGATTGAATCAATGAACCAATCATTTGTGTAGGAAAGAAACGAACATTTATGCATCGATAAACAGTAAACTTATGAAGGAATTAGAAAGCATTTAGTCAGGAATAGATGCAGTATTTATATATTCATGAAATGAGTACGTCTGCATTAATGAACATTGTATTTCTGTACACAGGAATCAAATGGGACATGCCAATGTCACCAGGTAATATTTGCAAAAAATGGCCATATTTTTATATTATTTAACATCTCTGCATCAACAGATAAAAATAAATAAAATATCATATTAGTATACGACACTCCAGTTTGCTTATTTAAATTTTGCATAAAGAACGGAAGGTATGCATAAGTTAAGGTTAACGAAAATAAATTAATCTTCTGAGTAAAATATCATGGCGATATTCCTAATATATTAAGTCTGTTGCTAATGCAAATAAATCAATATAAATTAGAATCAAACTTGTTCTTTAAACATTAAGTTAAAGTAAATTCGTAGAATGATTTTTACTGGAAAACGAAAGAGAAAAAGCATGTACATCTTGATAAACTTCTATATTATCCAAATACATTTCATATTTATAAAATAAATATAAATTTATTTTATATATACATATAATATTGTGTAAACTAAAGTTTCTGTTATTTAATTTTTGCTTGATTTTGCTCCATTTACTGTATTTCAACCATTTATTATACAACTTATATTTTGAAATTTAAATGTTTATTTATTTTTCCACTGCCTTGGCATATGAAACACATATTTTGGACATGGAATATATTTTACATTATTAGCGTATTTATTCCCTTTACTGTGATAATATGAAATATTGTTTCAACTGTATCATGCTATTGTTAAGAAAACACTCTAGTCTTAAAATGCGAAAATGTCGACGTTGTGACACGGACGTTGTGACATCCGAAAGCGCTCTGTTCTTTTTGCAACTTTTTGTACATCTTAAATGGTGGATGATATTTTACTGAAAATGTGGTCTTACCGTAAATATACTTTAATAATTTTATGAGTGTTTCCATACTTTTTAAAATAAACAGAAGTTTAAACATTTTAAAAATAAAATCTATTGAGAAAATTTTAGAGAAGAGGAATCAATATTTTACTTTAAAATAAAAAAATAATACTTGTAAATTTAGAAATATTATATAAAAATAATTGTAATTTCCATACATTTTTTTCGATATAATTATAATATGGCGTCCCGTGCAGGATATTTTAGATTTTCATGGATATCATAAAACTAATTTGGGATTTTATTAATAACAGAATTCGTAATATACTTGCATGTTAGACATATATAATTATTTAAACTTTAAAGGGGGAAAATTAATATATTTTTAATTGAATTTTTTTCAACATTTTTAGCAAATTTTTGCTTTTAAATTTTCATTTTATAAGTTACACAAATAAATCTAGTATACTTATTAGACAATGATGTGAATACTAAGCATACAAAATTTCATAAAAATTCCTTAAACGATTCTTGAAATATTATAAGCGCAAGTTAAGAAATCCGTATGTGAGAAAAATGCTGTCAAATTATACATTTATGTTTAGTATTTTATTTTGTTAACATCTCTGGTAATAAATAATATTTAAAAATACCAACGGTACAAAAATGTTCAGAAATTACCAAACTTTACAACTGGACAATAAGAAAAATTAGATATTTTCATGATTTTAAGAGTACAGTCTCCCTTTAACTTACGACATACTTGTATTTAATGCAACAGACTCAAGCATACATTAAATGGTGGATTATAATATATAAATTATACACAAATTACATATATATATTATACATATATATTATGCATATATATTATACATAAATTACAAGAATACATTATGGCTTACCTTTATGGAAAACATATGAGCGTCTAATTCTCAGAAGTATTTTTGTGATTTCTACAAGTCGGAAATTAAAAGATAAACTTGTCATTTCAACGCTAAGAAATTGTGTAACATTTACATTTGGCTTATTTAAACTTACGTAATCCTAAAGTGTTCATTTAAAATATAATATATGACGAAAGATTTTCGGAAACCTATTCTTATATAAACATACTTTTAAAAATAATACAGTTCCATTACCGTTTACTCTTATAACAGTCTCCAGTGTTCTGGTAAGGCATTGAATTAGATTTTGAAACGTTATTTCAGGAATTAACTTCAATATTTCTACAAGGATATTAGTAAGATCAGTCACTGATGATGGGCGATTTGTCCTGGCTTGTCCGTTGGAGTTGTTATTCATTCCAAACTTTTCCATTGTTGTTGGGATCTAGATTTTGTGCAGGCTAGTCAATTTTTAAACACCAATATCATTAAAACATTCTTGTATGGAGTTGATTGTGTAAGGAAAGAGAAAAAGACCTTCGCAGAACTGCTTCCATAAAATGAAAACACATGAATGTCTATCCCCTTCAGAGATGAGGTTTTTAGTTACATGAACTAGAGATTCACACGAATCAGAATAAACAACTTTAGACGATGATGTGTCCTAAAAAGTTATTCAATTCACCAAATTTCGCTGTTGGCGCAGAGCATTTGATCAGAGGGCATTCGCCAATCGCCAAACCCAAACTCATCTAACAGACTGCTAAATGATTAAAAGTGATTCGTCACTCAAATAAACGCGTTTCCACTCATTTACAGTCCAATGGCTAAGAGCTTTATTTTATCGGACTCCTGACGTTTCTCTGGCTATCATAGGCTTATGTCCAACTACTTGATAATTAAAACCTATTATTTTCAACTTAAAATTTAACTAAACTGACTTCCAGGGAAACTTTAGATATCTCAAAGAGTGTGGCCACCGGGAACAGACGATTTCCTGGAACCACATGTTCCAGCACTAGTCTGTTCTGTAATTCCTTTTGAGATATCAGTTATTAGATGAGCTGCTGTTTTCCACTTTATTATCACATCACTCGACAATGCCCATCGGCAATATTTTTTTAATTCGTATTCCCTCTTTACAAATCAATTTATTCCAGTAATTGAATTGTAAACGCCGACTCCGAGCCTTTAGCTTCATAAAAAATTGGCGCCATTTGAACTGGGTGCTAAAATCCAAAATTCTAATTTCCTGAATTTTAGAGATACCATTTTGATATTTAATTATACGATTATTTTATCATCATAAGTATTACAGTTAAAAACCTATCGATCGCAAATAATTCGCAAATAATTCGATCACAGACATTTTGGAGATGGCTTTTAATTACCTATTTCATTTTAAATTTATTCCACGAAAACAAACCAGACTAAAGCATATTTTATCATAACGTTGATGAAGGATTTTTAGACAATGTCTAGACAGTAATATGTGTTAAATTAAGAGATTCTCTAATTTCAAGAATTTTAAAGATAGAATTTAGATTTCATTAAACATAGCGTTCTTTTATTATAATAAGTGTTGAGTAAAAGTATCTTCGGGATAGAAAATGGATAGATTTTTTGGATAGATTTGAAAGCGTGTATAGGTGCTTATTTAGAGCATACTCAGGTTGCAAAAACAGATTTCACGAAATATTTCGTGAAAAAAAAACATGTTTCTCAATTTAAACAAAAGGGTAACTCACTAAATGAAAACGTGAATAACCATAGACAATAAAAAAAAAACATTTTAATATAAACTAGCTAATCAATTTTCATTTGAATAAACATTGTGGACAATGAAAAATAGTTAAAACTTTGTATTTGACAGCTAATGTTCCCCATATTTCGTAACTGAGATTTATATTTCGAAACACATATAAGTTAAAAATTCAAATTTTCAAAATGCATTCCTCTCGTTTAAAATGCTCTAATACGTTATGTGTTCGTGTAATTGTGAACTTGCGCAATTATGAATACATGAGCCCTTAATGCATAACATAAAGTGAAAATATTTTTCTGTAATACAATAAACCTTGCATTATTGTAATAACAACATTTATAACGATGCTTATTGCTTAAAGAGAGCAATTACATTTAAAATAAAACATCAACTACGTTAAAGTTAAAAGAGAAAAATAAATGACATCACGCGAGATAAAATTATTTTAATAAGGTATTCTATGAAGATTAATTTCATTGCTCATGAAAAGGCATTAGAGTAATTCACAGATGGTGAAAGCCAAGGAAAATGGCCATTATTGTTTTAATATTTAATCACCTATATAAAAACATGCATTTATTGAACGGAAGGTGAAATGTTTTACTATTATATATGTTTTTTTCTGAATCTTTTCTTTTGCGTATTCTTTTACGAAAATTGCATGTCTTGAAACGGAATAACAACATCGTTTTTAATTTCCTATAGGGGTTTATTTATAATATTTAATTGCATACAATTTAATGGTTTATTAGCGGATTTCTTATAAAGCCTTTTTCATATGTAAATATGTATTTTATATGAAAAAAACCACATATGTGATAGTTGCAAATTATTGTTGAATGTATTTTAAAGGATATTTGGGGAACATTTAATTTTATTAAGCTTTTTTATGAAGCACGATCTCGTTATGATTTTTGAGATTTCGTTATGCCTTTTTTATATTACACATCTTTTAAAAAGTATGCGTTCGAGCTAAAATGTAAGATGTATTTCCTCAGTGTGCACATTGATGTGTTCTCTATAAGTTTTCAATTTTTGGAAACAAATTATTTAATCCTTGATTAGGTTATTTTGTTTTAACAAAATGTATACCTGGATTCAATGTGGCAATAATAATGGCAATTATGTAAATAAATGAATGTATTATTTTGTCATTTGTTAGACATTATATTCCACTCAATAACATTTTAAGAAAATATACTTATGATAAATCAATTTTCATGGTCATATTTTAGAATGTTTTTTGAAAACAAATATATGACTTGATAGATAAACTTATTAGACAAATAATACGAATCAGAACATTTCAATATATATTGACCCATAGAATATTCTTGCGAGATCTCTAAAATGTTGCAATTTGGCAATATTACCTAAGTATATGGTTAATAATTCCAATACTGAAGGGGTTCAAACAAATATAGAATAAGGCGGAATAATAGCAAGTAAAATTATTTTTTATCAGCTTATATGGCGTTTGATAGATTTTTGTTACAAACACTAATTTACAGAAACAATACATCAGGCAATTGCAGAGACCATGATACTAAAAACAAAACATTTTGCAATATTTGTAGAGCATTTTCATTCATTTAACCATTTATTAACACTTTACAACAAAGTTGAAAAGTGTTTATGACTTTGTTCATTCTGTCTGTCTGTCTGTCTGTCTGTCTGTCTGTCCGTTAGCACGATAACTGCCGTAAAAATGAGTTTATCAAAATGAAATTTTAGTATGTTGTTCAGACGGTCTGTAGGACCTATGGGAATATAAATAAATAATATCACCCAATTAGTTTTTTATTGAACCCGGGTTGAAAAAATGAAATACATTGAACCCTATGGGACCTAATTTTTCAAACATTTTTTAAGTAAATTTAAAATTCACGAATTGCTTCGAAATTTTTAGGAAATATTCACATTATCCCGTAGAATATATAAAAAAAATTCAGTAAAATATGTTAAGTAGTTTTTTAATTAAAAAAATTATTTAATATAGGGAAAAAAACAAATTCAATTAAATTTTGACTTTGGGATATCTTCCAGAAAGAAAAGAGAGAGATATTATATAATAAATATCTCTCCATTTGTTTAAACGTTTTGCATATGGGAGTGGCTTCATATTTTAAAATAAATTTGTTAGATAACAATTTTTCATTTTTTTAAAATTTTATATAACTCTTCATGATAAATTTAATTGATGGCATTTTAAATGCACTTTCCTACGTCCTAGAGAGTTAAAATTTGGTACACAGCTTAAATTTGTTGAACATTTTATTCGACAAAAATTTGATGGATCTTTAAATATAGATCATACATTTTTTTCGAAATGGCCTGAAAATAATCCCCGTTCACTTCTATAAATCATTGGTGTAATATTGTTAAAAATTCTGATGTGGACAGCACATGTCTTTCTCTGCAGACTCATATTCGTTCTCTTTATTTATTCAATGATAATTTGAGTTTATCTGCACAACATAAGTATTTTAAATGACATTGAATTTACACGTTAAACTTAAATTTGGTTCTCATTTGATAGCTGGACTTATTGTCAAAGGTGGCTTAGCGAAAACGCGAAAAAACTAGAATATCTCAAGAACGGCTAGTCCTAGAGTAATGGGGTTAGTCTTATTCTTTTTGTTGTCAAAAATCACATATAAAATAGGAATTTAATTGATATAATTGAGCACACGTAGTCTTTTATTTTTATATATAACGATTTTTGCTGGCCATTTCGCAAAAATAGCCCGTTCCTTTTTCCCGAATCGTAGTAGAATAACCTACAAATGATTTATATACAAAATTTTGTTAAATTTGGTATATAAATCACTTGTAGGTTATTGAAATATTATACTCCAAATTTTGTTAAATTTGGTTCATTAGTTTTTAGCTAGAGTGGATAAAGGCAATTTCTGCGGCCATTTCGCAAAGAAGGCAGATTCTTTTATTACGAATCGTACTATAATCTAATGAACATCAGGATTTCCCACAAAAAACATACCTACCAAATTGTATGAAATTCGGTCCATTAGTTTTTCAATTAGAGTGGATGTAATATCCACACAGACACACAGAAACATACACAGATACACCCTTACACACACAGACGTCTTCCTAAAAGTAGTTTTTTCGTGTTCTAGATTTCCCAAAACGTGTAGATACTTTGAAAATTCGAGTTCCGATCTTCGGCACGATTCCAATACTTTGAGTATATACACATACACATATATATTATCTGTGTATTATCTGTGTATCTAAATTCCGTGCCTATGCAATTACAATAGTTGTGATTTTAAATGATCCCTAAACTTTTATTATTTCTTCAAGGAAGCCTAATTTTAACATATGCAGAATGCAAATATCTCAAGCGATTGTAAGATGAATTACATAAGAATTGCTGATTTTTTTTCACACAAAATTATTTAGCTCTGGAGTCTGGAATACAAGTTATATGAATGAAATATTCATTGATTTTGCATAAAGAATCAGATGATTTATATTTCGATACAGTTTTAAATATTTAAGTATAATAAATTACTGTAGTACTGTGATAATGTAAAAGATATTACCACTGAATGAATCACATTTTAGAAATTTTTAAATGAAATTACATTTCAGTTGGAAAGTGTTTCATAATCAATGCTTATGCATGATTGATCTTTCTTGTTATTTTTACACTTGGTCAAACCAACAAAAATGTTATGGGTTAATAAATGTTATGGTTATTAAATGCTATATGGTCAAACCAACAAAAATGTTACGAACATTTTCCCTGCACAGAAGATGCTTTCTCATATCCAGAATTTTGTCCTCGCAACAGAGCATTACCATGATTGTCAGTTATATTTGCTGTATTTTGCTTATTTCGATACTCGTTTCTTATTTTTTTAAGTGCTGGTTTTGAACTCTTTCCAGTTGAGCTGGTAGACGGTGTAACATTACTCGTTACAGGTGTTCATCTTTTATGTGTAAAGATTTTTTGTTTGCTTAATGCACTGTAAGATTATGTCATGCTCAAAGAGCAATGTTTTACATATGCAGTCTTCACGTAGAACCTACTTCCAAAATTTTAGATCAGGCGTCGAATTAGCTATACTCCTCAAAATAATGGCGTATAGAAACAGAAAATAAAAGGCTTGAAAACATTTTTCGATTGATGCCAAACTTGAGAATGTGATCCCCACGGTGAATAACTTGCCCCACCCCCCGAGAGAGTTAATGACGTCACGAACACAAAAATTGTATTTTCAAACAATAAAACTACTGAATCTGGTGATCATTGAGCCATAAATAACCCATTTTATGCATGATTATGTCAAATTTTGTACAGTGTTGAAATGTTAAAAAAATATAAAGTTTCGAATATATTTCGAAGTTTCTGCTCGAAATAAAAAAGAGTCTATCTAGTTCAAGATTCCGATAACAGAGCCGAATATAAAGTTTTGTGAAAATGCGTTAATATTTGTTGCAGCTATTCTGTACACAAAAAATCGACCACAGACAGATACTGAAACAGAGAGACAAACAGACCGACAGATGGACACCCCTCCAAAATTAGTCAAAACGTGTTGTCCAAAATTAGTCAAAACAGAAGATCCTAAAACATAATTCGAATAAAAATCTTAAATTCGAAAATTTTCGTAAAACAATACAGTATATTATATTATATAGTATGAGGAAGTAGAAATATATATTTTCCATTGTTTTAGGATTCAGTGAACAAAAATGTCATCGATATAGTCACCAATAGTGATATTTATCGAATCCCTTCTAAACTAAGCGAAATACAAGAACTTCGTGTTATTACCCTACTTGGTGATATTTACTTGGGAGGTCTTACTCTTAATAAAATTTAAGATGTATTGCATCTTAGAGAATCAGAAGTTTATGAATGCTGGTGTGGGACATCTCAGTGGTTAGCTCGCAGGGACTGCACTCGGGTGACCCGAGTTCGATTCCTGGCTCTGTCCAAACTGCCTATGTGTTCACGCGGAGTACGGGCACGTTAAATATGTGGGTATGTCAGTCTTTTCGAGAACTTGGTGGTAGAGTAAGAAGGGTAAAGTTCTTGTGACTGCAGCCCCCACTGCGTTCCTGTCTAAATTTGGTGGAACTTCCCGACCGTCCAAACATATGCCTTACAACTTCGGGTAGTTTGGACGGTCTGGGTTGTGAAGAAGAAGAGGAAGTATATAGTGTAGAATTTTGTACATTTATTTATTTTTTATTTATTTTATGTGAAGATTTTGTTATCTTGAATGTATTTTAAAGGTTGCAAAAAAAGTAATTTATGAAATCAACAGTAAACATTCTAGTGTAACATCTCTATATTTTCCATAGTTATATTGTAAGAAAATTAAAAATAAATACGTAAATAATTATCCAAATATACACTTATTACATATAAATAGATTATGCATAGACATGTAATTTGTCGATTTAAAAACCAACTTTTCCCGAATTTATATATTAAATTAATCCTATACTGGAACTGTCGATAATATTGAATAGTGAAAATAAATGTCACCAATTAAAAATATTTTAGCTGCCTATTTAACTTCCAGAGATTAAAATGCTTCATTAAAAATTTTCCCCGCATTTTCTTTTATTTCCTTGACAAAATACCATTAAGGAAATATAATGATAACTTATTACCCCATTAATAGGAAAGAGAAACATTCAATTAATAATCCAAGAGGAATGCGTCTTATCTAAACTTTGCTCGTCACATTACGCTTAATATATTTCTTTGTATTAGTTTTCATATTATCAGACGATAATTGAGAACAAATGGAATATTTTGCAGTTTTTTGTTTCGAAGATGCAAGTCGTTTGTTTATTGTTGTGAATACTTGAGAGACATTGCCTTATTGAGCTTAGATTCAGTAGCAGAAAATTGCTGAGGAATATATGTTTTGTTCTCATTTACAGAGTGGGTAAGAAATGAATTTCTTATATTTTGGCTTACTTTTTAACCCCCAAAGTCTTCGTTTTTAATTAACCATCAATTCGCAAAGGGAACTTGCGATTGAATGAATCCAGTTAATTAATAAATATAGTTTTCTTTAAATAATTGTAATGTATTTCATCAGATACAGGTGATTGACATGAAGAAGGAAATGAATGACACTCAAATACTGCTATCTTGATATACAGTGAAATGTGTAGACTTCTGCTGTAAGAAATTCAATTTAGTGTAACTTGATCAACATGTCTATTCCGTAATTATTCGATGTCCATGTATAATGAAGGAGACTTTGTTATAGTTGGTTGCCAACATAATATTTGCATTTTATAGAAATGTAATTTTCATATATTATACTGCTTAGTTATTTAAATATAATATTCTATGTAGATAACAGTAACTTTCATCAAACGAGTTTAAACTTTTATGTTCCAAATTATTTCTCAGGAAAGTAGTTTAGTTATAAAAGTAATTAATTAATTACTTTAAATTGGTATTGTATTGTAAGATTTTTAAGATTTATTACGCATTTCAGTACTTGTGTTCGAAGTTACGTTATTTGTGTTATGTATAAAATACACCAATATCCAAATAAAAAGAATATATTTAAAATATATAACTGCCCAATGCATTTTGTAAATTTTAGATAAACTGTCAAATTTAAATATAGTATATACGCTACATATATTAAAAAAAAGAGATAAAAAAATATGTTGTCCATTCCTATAATAAATAACATATCCTATACAAATTTTAGAATATATTTATAACATTTATATTCAAAATTTATAAACTATTCAAATACCTATTTTAAAATCTATGGTTCTTGTATTATCTTTTAAATGTATTTTTTTCTTAATTTAACGAAAATAACACAACATATAAAAATCACACTTATTACATATTATTGTTGATATTTAAAACCACTATTATTTCTAATAGACATATATAAATGTCTTATGATAACTCATGTTATGTGCCTAAAAATTATTTTTCAAACATAAACATTATTTTGGCAATACAAAACTTAATTTGCATGTGGGTGGCAATAGGGATAAATTTTGGATATTACTTTAAAACTGAAGGAGCATGTTATATTGTTCAAATCAAATTGATTTAAAATATCATTCATTTTTCATATTTCCTTGATTTGGCATGTTTTGGGGTTAAAAACTGCATTTTTGTACACAGATAGATGGTTGTTTACTGAAGTGATACATTGGAAAGTCGGAAAATTCTTGCGATTTTACGATACTCTATATTTTCAAATTCCATCTATTTTTTTTTTTTTTTAATTTAGGATCAAAAATATGTTTTTGTTTCTGATTTTTACATTTTCTGGTTCATTGAGATATTACCCTTATCATATGTTTTAGATTTTTTTTTATATAATTTTGTTAAAATATTTTAAGAAGACGGTAATTTCGAATTCGATGAAACCTTACATTTCACTTTCAACTGTAAAAAATGTAAGTTAAACATACAACTAAAAAGTCACCGGTGATATTTTTAATTGTATTCTTGAAAATGTTTGTGAAAGTTAAACCGGTTGCTAGCTTAAGTGTAATTAAAAACTTCTTTTGCTTTTATATAATTGCAAGTAGACTAATATCTGGTCATAGAAGTTAGTCTAGAGGCAAAGATTTGTAAGAATCGAAATTTATCTTGAATTGCAGAAAACAAGAAAAACGGGTTCAACTTAATAACATCCTACAACAGTTGAATTCCTAATTATGATTCTTTAAATTCTCATTGATTCTAAAGCTGTACCTACGTGCTTATTTTGAGAATATATTTCTTCGATTTGATGCCGGTATATAACAGCTGAATTAAAGCTAATGCAAATTTATATCTGCATTCTTCCTTACGGTTAGCTTTAATCACTTGGCTTAAGAGCTAATTCCTGACTTATTACCTAAATTTCCTACTTTGATGTAAGATTTCTCTTTTAATTAACAATCGATTCGTTAGAAGAATTTGCACCATAACAAAAGCAGCTCCATCTAAAGCAACTCATTAACTATCTTGTATTGGAATAATCCGGTGGATAATTTTGTTCACTTTAGTCTCGTATATCACAATATTTTTAGAGGAGGGGGGGGGGATAGAAATTAAGTAATTTTGATTTGAAATTTGATGAAATGAAATGGTAAAACCATTAATGCAATCATTCTAAAGCAATGCATAAGTTAAAATTATAATTTGCTTATCCAAATTTTATTTATGCAAAATCCAAATTACATGCATATTAATTTAGATGTTTTACTTTTATTCATATTCTGTTTTTATTTGTAATTCCCCATTAGAAACGAACGAAACTACTTTTGGAATGGCAACAAGCACTTTTCTTGAGACATTGTATATTTTTAAAGCTATTTAGTTAAAGATGGTTTTAAATTTAATATTATTCATCATAAAGAATTTTGCTTCTTTTGTAGAATTTAAAGTATAAAATGATAGAAATGTCTCTCTTGAAACTACCAGGAGTCTTACTAGCATGTATCATACACAGCTTAATTTGAGAACATGATATGAATATTAGGAGTTTAAATGAAATTTATTATGATTGCATAAATCAGTATATACTAGGATCTTGTTGATTTGAAAAATATTTAATAATAAAAAGGCCCTCATTTTAATAATGTCTAAACAAAATGCTATAAAACTAAAAAATGTAGTTATAAAAAACTTTGCGAATGAGCAATTTTTAAACAAAAAGCAAGCAATTTTGATTACACATTGGATAAAATATACTGCAATCTAAATACTGAAATCTAAACACCAAACTTTGAATTGCTTTTATCATAAAATATTGAATTATATTAACATTACAGCTGTTACAGATGCTTTGGTCTCAAAAAATGTGTATCACACCTAAACTATATAGATCACCGAAGTCAAGCAGCATCGGGCGCGGTTAGTACTTGGGTAGGTGACCACCTGGGAACACTGCGTGCTGTTGGCACATTTCGGGCGCGGTAGCCCGGTGGTTTGCGCGCTGGATTTGCACTCTGTCAAAACTGCAGCCGTGTTCATGCGGAGTACGATCACGTTAAACATGTGGGTCTGTAAATCCTTCCGAGAGGTTGATGGTAGGGGAAGGAGGGTACGGTCCTTGTGGATGCCTCACCCACTGGGTTCCGGTCTAAATTGGGTGGCACTTCCCGGCCGTCCAAAAGGTTACCTTAAACCTTTCTGGTTGGTCGGACGATCTTTGTTTAAACAACAACACCTAAACTATAAATATAATTTAATTAAATTTTTTTAACATACACATAGATAATGCTTATATTTTATAAATCCTTTATATTAGTTAATATTTCTATTTTCAGAATTAGGTATATTTACTTCCATATATATCATAAAATTTTGACTCATCTGCAGGATAAATGACGTGATTGAATGATCGTGATTAAATGATAAATTAACCTATGTTTAAGTTTTTGTACTTTACATTTTACGACTTGATAAAGATTGAATCTTTAGTTAACCCTATCCGCAAGCACATACTCTCCTCAGGATTCATCTGTTTTGAAAACTTTACTTCAGAAGTTATACTACTGTTTTCGTCTATTTTGTAAAATATGCAATAAACATTGAGAGATGGATGTAATAAAGCATTATAGGTCCCTCTAATGAAACTATCTGGCATGCATATGTCCATTTAAAATTTTTTTGGAAATAATAATCATTCAATTATGCCTATCAACATACATTTTAATTAAATAGTATAGCTTTAGCACGGTTTAGTCATTGGTATTTTCCGGAAACATTTTATCGATTTATATATTTTGAAAATAATACTTGGGACTACTTTGGCTTTGAATAGTGTAAAATAATGGAATATTAACTATATAAAATTATTCACTCTTGCAAACTAGGGAGTACTAAAGGTACTACTAAAATTGTGTTTGTACAGTTAGATAATTCCAATTTTGATGGAGATGCGTTTCGTAAGAAGTGGTATGCTCAGAGCTTGGTTTAGTTATGATCTCCGTTGCCTAAAGCATTACGACCCCTTCACCCCCACCCTTCCACATAGTCCTCATGTTATTATACTCCTTCCTTCTTAACTAACTTCCATTTTTTTAATGTAAAGCGTTATATCATTTATTTTATGCACACATATTGTTTTAATATAATAAGATTAAATATGTAGTTTATATTTTAATGCAAAATGAGTTTTTGCTACCTCCCCCAAATGATGATATTCCGTTTTTAAGCTTATTATGCCGCAGACAAAATGAACAGGATTTCAGAAATAAAACACTGGTTTAAAATCCCGCTTTCAATGAGCGTTTTAGAAAAACGTAGAATTTCGTATACCGTCCTTAATATGATAAAATTAAAATGTACATTTTATTTTTCTTGCTTATTTTAAAATCCCTCTTAACATTGCGGCTCCAAATCCCTCAATTTTTCTTCTGCCCCCATTTTCTCAGTCGCAGGGGTTGCGGATTCGTGTCTCCACCATTGATTATACTCTGTTTTTGTAGATTTCCTAGCTTGAAATGTAAATGCGACACATTTTTCTCATCATATTTTTCAGGAATGCCACAATACTATGATCTCTAGTTGTGACTTTAGAAAATATATTTCCACATATATTCAATGAGATTTAATGTTGTATACGGATCACTAAATTATCTTGAGACTCCGTTACTGAAAAAGTAGTAACTAAGAAAATTCAGCTGTAGTATTTTAAAATGTGATTACCACAAATTATTCTCATCACATTTTTCAGGAACGACTCAAAACTATGGCGATCTCTAGTTGTGACTTTAGAAAATATACTTCCTCCTATATTCAACGAGATTTAAAGATTTATACGGATTACAAAATATGTCTTGAGGCTCCGTTACTGAAAAAGTAGCAATTAAGAAATGTCAGTTGTATTATTTTAAAATATAAATGCGAGACATTTTTGTCATCACATTTTTCAGGAACACCTCAATACTATGGAGATCTCTAGTTGTGACTTTCGAAAATATATTTCCTCATATTCTCAGAGAGAATTAATATTTTATACGGATTATAAAACTATCTTGAGACTCCGTTACTGAAAAAGTAGCAATTATGGAATGTCAGCTGAATTATTTTAAGAAACACAAAGCTGAAAAAAATCCTTCTGAAGTTACAAGCACAGTTACAAACACAGCCAGTATACCTATAGATGACTTTCCGCGAGCGAGACAGAAGAGTTCACTCTTGTATGTTCAGATCCATAGAAGATAGGTTCAAGTTCTATGTCGGAAAGGTTTAAACCCTATGTAAGCTAAGTACTTGTATCGTTGTGTCTTGTAGCTCCAAGTAGGTGGGCATTTTTGTAGCATTTTTGTGGTTGTAAAGGAACAGTAGAGGGCAAAATATTCAATCCAGTTCAATCCAAAAATTGAATCGATCTAAAAATTTACTTCGGGGACTTTTTATGTAACAAGAAGAAATCCTGCTTCTTAAATAGTTGCAAATTTCTTAATACTAAAGAGCACATATGTGCAAGATTTTACAATGCAGTAGAATTTGAGATTTTACACAACGATTACGTATATTTGGATTTCAGAGGATTAATTGATTATACAAATCTGTTACTCAAATTTTCTATTTCAACCTGTAAATACTCGTAAGCTGTAAGTAATTCTAAACATTGAAATACATCTAAAATTGCTTAAACATCTGTATGTCTCGGTTTCGCATCCTAGAATTTTTCTCAGCGTGCAGCTTATATGGAATGATTTGAAGGAAATTCAGTTTAGATTCAAATTGGAAAGAGAACGATTTTCTTAGTCGAGCTTCTGCATGTGGTAGACATTTCCTCAGAAATACTACCGTGCCTTCTGATTTCGTCCTGTTTGTAAAGCTGCTCAAAGTGGCCGTTTCGAATGTAATTTGTTCCTTCTACCTCCCGGGAATTCCAAGTGTTTTTCTATTTTTATTTATTCCGAGAACTGGCATTTCAATTGCCTTTTAGCCCCATTTCAGGATGTAAATGATATCAGCTAGAAACTCTTAAGCTATCAGTGCACACATTTTTGCTTGCAAAAACATCGAATTTTCTAGCAATCTAGTAGTAGTTTGGGCCAAGTTAAAATAAAATAAACTGCATTTCTATCCTAAAAGAAAGTAATGCTTCAGTTGTATTCTCAAGAATTGAACAATTTAGAAAACGCATGTATAAAATACCAATGCAAATTTTTACTTCCTTTATATATAGATAGCATTATGCATAGGAAAATTATTGGGCCGGAGACGAAAATTCGAAATCGAGTTTTCGACGGAAGAACATGCATCCCTATGTATGTGTGTGTATGTATGCGTGTATAGGTATGAGTGTGCGTATGTATGCTTGTGTGTGTATGTATGCTTGTGTGTGTATGTATGCGTGTGTGTATGTGTGTGTGTGTGTATGTGTATGATGTAGTTATTTCATTTAGGGACGTATTTTCAGAAAAATAGGGGGTCTACATTTTTCTAGGAAACTTTGATCAAAAAGCGTTCAATTAGAAAAAGTTGCACTTACAGTAATTAGTCTAAAGAAAAAAACCAGTGCGCATTTATCTTCAATATTCCACTAATTATTGCTCATTAAACAGTCAGAAATTTTATTCCCTACAAATGTAGAGTTCTCTGCATACAACATTGTGGAGATACTTTTTATGACAAGTCTGATTTCAATTTGGAGTTCTCCCCTTCAGCACAATTCAACAATCTAGAGAAAATCCCATTCCAATTTTTCTTATTTTGGTAGATTTTTTACGGTACTTCTATGTAAACACCTTCATGAATATTGCAGATAATTGCACCCGGTTTTTTGCTTCAGACTAGTTTCCGTATAGCGCAACTTTTTATAATTGAATTTTTTTTCCTTGGTGGATCCCTATAAAAGGCTAGATACTCTTTGTTTTAGAAAACAAAATCCACCTCAAAAATATAGGAATACATTTCAGATTGAATTTAAACAAACTTTCAAATTAGAAGTATGTAATTAAAATCAATTGCCCAAAGACTAAAAGCTAGGCCAAATAATCTAAAACACCCTGAATATATCCATTTGTTTCTTCTATTGGTAAAAATACTATTTATCAAATAGCATTTTTGCATTCCAAAAATAGCATTTTTGCATTTCAAAAATAGCATTTTCAAGTTAGGAACGCACAGAAAAGCAAATAAAATAGTTTGGTGAGTTTTGGCCATATATAAATTCATCATCTGGGAATAAACCTTGCTTTTGTATTATGAAAAGTATTATTTGTGTAACTATTAAAAAAATCTGAAACAAAAAGTAAAAAGTGCGAATATATTTATCGGTGATATTAATAGTTTATTTAAACTGTAACCTTATCCACACTTATTTCGTGAAAATTGTTTTCCGTTAAAGTGGTATTCTTAAACAGAGTATCGGTAGATTAAATAAAACACATTTCTGTTGACACTGTTACAGCAAAAATATTCAGCACTTTTATCTGGCACTTTCAGTAGCAATTAGCAAAAATATTTGCAAAGATAAATGTAAAATGTTGCCTTATAAAATTAATCGTTAAAAAATTATGCTGTAAATAATTAAGTTAAAGTTTATTCAAGTTATCTGAAGCTTTGAATATTTCATCGAACTCAACTTTCGTTCAAAGCAACAGCCTATTTTCTACAATTTTCAATAACTATAAGTAAATTCCAACACCCTTGATATGTTCAAGATCTATTTTTATAGCTTTGTGCTGTCAATGTTTATTTTTGGATTTTTAAAGATTATTTGTGTATTCAATTAAACGTCAATTTTAAGTTTGCCCGAAAAACTTTTATGGTATTTCATTTATAACGTTCCCTTTTGTTATTTTTTTCTCAAAATGTTCTTATAAATATGTTGTTTTCCGTATTATCTACTCTAAAAGAATACCGAACTCATTACTCTTATAAACAGACATTTTTTGAATGAAGAAATGCAAAGTAAAGAATCTTCTGATGGTTGCAAATTTTTACGGGAATAATTTTACTGGAATAATTTTAGTGTTGTAATTTGAAACAAGAAGTATTTTTTCTTAAAGCATGATACATATATCATACACATTTCCTTAATAGTAACATGTTTCGCATTTTTTTAGTAAAGAAACGGGCAGTTGTTGTCAATTTATTTTATTGTCTGCTGCACTTGAGTTTTGATACTTTTTAGCGATTTACTACATTTACGAGATAGAATTTTAATTTTATCTGAGTCTGCCATGCCCCATGCTTGTATATACCGACTCGACTCATAATGTAATGTGAGTAGAGATTACCTCATAAATAAATGTGGTTTAGCACTAACAACTTTTCGTTCAATGTAAGATTCGTGTCATGTAACTGTAACACAATAACACTCTAAAGTAACGTGTGATTTTTCTTATGCACGCTGAGTGCATATTAAGAAAAATTAGCAAGAAAAAAGAATTATATCTTGTTTGTCACATAAAAAAATCGTTGCAATTACAGAAACGAAATTTGCGGTTATAATCATTACATAATATTAAACAAAAATCTGATGTAGGCAGAACCCGATGCTCCCTATATAATACAATGAATTTACTTCTTTTACAGTGAAAAAATAATGCATAAGATCTAAGGCTCAAAGTTTTGAATGCTGAATTGTACATTTTGAAACCCTCCATTCATTCGCGAAATATCGTCTCCGCAGAATCACGGATACACACATACACATATACATCATCTCAAAAACGATTGATTCGAGCTCGGGAATGCTTGAAACATGCTATTCCGTCAAAAACTATATTTTGAATTTCGACCCCGTCATAATATACACCCTACCCTCACAGCAAAGATCGTCACATGTGTGACAGTGACGTTGTAGTCACGTGACACCTGGGTCACAATGTGACATCAATTTGTGACTTCTATGCGACGTTACGTATTATTAACTTTGTAACTTCATTGTGACTATATTCTGTGACGTTTCCACAATTTAATTAACACGTAACAATGTGACGACATTACAATGGCAATCACAATGTGACGTCACAAACAAGTTAATATGCGAAGTCACAAACGACCATGAAAATGACCGAAATAACTTCACTGTGACCTCAATATGACATTGCCGAGACGTAATGCGACGTCTTGTGACGTCCCAAAGTCACAGTGTGACGTAGATCTTATGTCCCTGTGAAAAAAAATGCTGTTAGGGTATACATTATGCTATGTATATAGGAAATGAAATCAAATTATACTTCCGGATGGTTTATTATGTTCTTTTCTAGTATGTACATTTAATCTATAATATGTGTATCACTTAACGAGGAGCAGGGGATTAGCAATCTGACCAATTTTCACCTAGTCGCTTCCAGTTTCCAAATCTTTGTTATGAGAATAGACAACGCGGTGGCTGAGCTGTCGAGGGAAGTTTTACTTCGTGCTTGCTCTGTTGCCGGGTTTTGGATTCGACTCCACCTGCGGGCACGGATGATAAGTTGTTGGACTTAAAGCCTTCCACCCCTACTAGAGGCCTGGGGCAACGTCTTGTGACGGCCAAATGATTCACGATTCTGCTCGATGTATAGACAAATGATTGAATACATTAAATGGGAGGTCATTAGTAAATAAATAAATGTTATGATAATATGGCCATAGACATTCACTTGATCGCACAATCGTCTTCTATGAAAACAATCAAATTCTAGAATATAATCTTTGACTTCTCTTTTATAAAAGTATTAGGCATGAAATCGTTTGCTGTCTCAATTCTGGCTATTAACTATTCTATTTGTTCCACATTGGAACCGCAAAATAAAGATTGAGAGAAAGAATGATGGAAGACAGATGTGATGTGAGATTGATCATCATCCGATTACTTTCGCTGCAAATTAGAGGAAAGTTTCTTTGCTAAACTTTTGCCTCCGAAGCTCTCACAGGTTTTCCCTTTTTGAACTCTTCAAAAGAACTGATATTAAATTCGTTCACATGTATTAGAGAGTGTAATAAGGAGATATAATTGTTTCTTGTTCTAATGTTTTATCCACTTTCACAGATCGTACCAAGGTAAGTAATATAGCAGTAAAAATGGCGAATGCAATGCTTCTGCCTCAAGAATGGCATAACTAAATTCTCTAAAATATTTGAATTGCGTTTACTACTGTACCATCTTATTTATAATATAGAATATAGAAGTATTTGTAATATAGAAGAATATGCACTAGATATTCGTAAGAATCAATTCGTATTGTCATGTAAATTGTTAATTTACACTGATATAATAATATATATATATATATATATATATATATATATATATATATATATATATATATATATATATATATATATATATATATATATTATATCAGTGTAAAGCACCTTCACCACGGTCCCCTGTGTTTGGTCGTACCATTGCGAGGCGCCTGGCTGAATGACATTTAGTAATGCGGCGCCCATTAGGTCAGTTGCCAATGAAACCCACCCAACGTCGCTTCCGTTTGGAGTGGTGTCGTGTTCGACGGGATTGGATCGCAACCGAATGGATCCAGGTCATCTTCAGCAACGAATCGAGATTCAATTTAGGCATTGATGACAACCGTGTATATATGTGGAGGCCCCGTGGTAAACTCTTCAATCCTGCCTTCGATTTACAGCGACACACCGCTCCCACAGCTGGTGTGATGGTATGGGGTGTCGTCGCATCCGACACCTGGTCACCTGTAATATTGATCCATGGAACCATGGCAGCAACGGGGTACGTTCGTGACATCCTTGAGCCACATGTTTTGCCACTCATGACAGGGTTCTCAGGAGGCATTATTCAACAGGACAATGCTTGGACACACACAGTAAGGATTCACAGGAATGCCTCAACCACATTACCACCCTTCCCTGGCCTGCCTGATCCCCAGATTTGTCACCGATCGAGCATGTCTGACATAACTTGGGATGGCAAGTTGGACAGCCTACGAGTTTTGTCGAACTAGAGGCGCGTTTACAGCAACTGTGGAATGAGATGACGCAGGACACCATACGGGACCAGTATCCCTCAACGCCTGCCGGTATTGCATTGTGTATGCACGCTAGAGATGGCTCAACAGGGTATTAGAACCTCCAATTATTTATAGTTTTTCTTGTAAAAAATGATGATTTTGCTTTGATTTTGTATCACTTATATCAAAGTTGCACTCACATATATAAAATTTCGTTCCATTCTGACAACTCTTTCTTGGTATATATATATATATATATATATATATATATATATATATATATATATATATATATATATATATATATATATTACAAGATCTGATATTACAAGCTATTTTATTTTGTCCATAACCTTATATTATCATTCTGTATATTTTTGGTAACCTTTCATGGGAAATGCAATCAAATACAAAAATGTACAACTTTCAAAATTTCTGCCACCATCCAATTCATATATTTTGCAATAGATGGAGCCATCATAGTGTGTTCACCCCACTTTAATAACCCAAAAGTATTAAGCATTTCTGTCGTTTCATATATTGGCGACGAACTTCGGAACACACCGAGTCCCTTTTCAAGTAGCCGAGAAACTTTTTTCGTCAGTTGTGTTTGGGAATACCGTCAAGTGAAACTCGTTGAAAAGTATTGTGAAACTCAAACTGAAGAATCTTTTTAAAAAATAGAAAGAATTTTGTTATATATTTTATGACTGGGAAATGAATGAGGGAATATAGCGGATCTTGAGCTTTTGGTATGAGTTCAATTTTAAAAGTTTAAAGTGTGTACTTTCTTTTTTATATTTCCCTCTAGTATTTAAATGATAAATCTTTTTCAGCTGTATTTTTTGTCAAATATAGGATATTAAATTCTCCAAAAGCGCGATATATTTGAAATAAGACGAAGCTAGAAGGTTTCGGCTTTTATTTCAATGATTGTGACTTTAAAATGTACTCCCGTACTTAGGGCACATTTCTTTATAGGATGTTCGATAGCATTGTTTTAAATTTTAAAATTATTCTAATGAGGAATATTAGTTATCAATACATTGAAATTCATAAAATAAATTTCTTGGAAGATCAATGGATGACCTTGGATGAATCCATTTCTTATTAATGCTTCTTTTTAGCAATTGTGTTCTTGGTATCAGTATCTAACCGTAATTTAAATATAATTAAGTTATTTATTATTCATAAAATTGTTTATTATATTAATTATTAAATTAATTTATAAAATGAGTAATAAAATAGGATGTTGCTATTTTCAGACAGCAACGGAAACACAAACTGTAAGTAACATTTTGTTAGAATTATTGACGCAGTCAGGCATACCATGCAGCCCATGAATTGTGTAAAAAGATTAAGCTCGGTTTTTAAGAGTCTGCAATTGCACTTGTATGTGAGGCTTTTTATAGTACGTTGAGGTTGTAGATTTTGCTTATAGTTTATTTTCTTTAATTCTGTAATCAATATGTACAGTTTAAAAATAAACTCCTTTAAATTCAGTTATATTATGAGAAGGATTTGGCTTTAGGAATATTACAATATATTTTCCTATTAATACTTTTTAACTTTTTGACTCTCATATATTTTACTTAAAATTAAATTTTCTTGGGTTAAATACTCTAACCGAACAAAATTCGTTAACGCGTTTTAGTACTTCCCTAAAGCATTTCACATCGACCTGCTTTTTCATTTCTTTGACGTAAACTCATTCTGAATATTTTAAAGTTATATTTGCAAGTTTTCCCTAACACCTCAAGAGAAAAATTTAATTATAACTGTGCATTTTCTTCGTTCCATATATTTTTTTCTCTCATAAAAATAACGTGTGGAATTCAAGATTTTTGCATTACAGGGAAGTTCTTTTATATTGCTCTTTCAATTTCCACGGCATTCCCTTGACACTATGGTTAACCTTACATATAACTACTTTGTTTTAATGTTATTATTGTCTTCTTTGCTACACTAAATAAATTTTCAATGAAAAAAAATATGCTTACATTTGAATTATATATTTCATCGAACATTGAAACTTTCAACAATGATTACCTTCCAAAAATTATTTTTTTAATTTTTTAAGAGTTAGCACGCATTTTAAGGTGTGTCCTGAGATTTAGTTAATATATATTTTTGTTACATGTTATAACATACTAACATGTAACAAGAATAGCTAAATATTGGTGAAACGAAATATTGGTCAGACTGAACGTGATGCTTAAGAGAACATCAAATTTGTGTTGTCAAAAACTAAGAATGCAATAAATTTTATATCGCTAAACATTGTTTGATGAATAGTTATCGGTTTGATTTTCCTTCTGCTTTCAATACTCAAAAGTTATTTTCAATTTTCGGTTTGGATTTCAATGAAGCAAATATCATTAAAATGTCAGTAGTCTGGTTAATGATTTACCAACGCCACCATATTTCTTGCAGGTTTGGAATGACAATGTCTGCTTTTCATTCCTATGTTACTTTTTTTACGTGTAAATAATATATGCTATATTTTATTTACTTATTTCAGTTGTTTGTTCACATTCCCTTGATTTTCTATTTTTCCTTGTTTTGCTTCATATTCATCGCACTTGGTAGTGCCACTATTTGGGGTTCTTCCATTTAGGCATATTCTTTCTGACTGTCTTACCTTGCATTTATTTCGGCTTGTTCTATACTTAACACTAGAATGATGGAAACGGTCATTTTGACCTCGTAACTACTTGAGAAACGTTTCCTCTAAAACGGCTAATCCCAGCCCATTGAATTTTTATGACTTTTCTTACCCTCTCAAGAACGCTTGTTGCAAAAAAATGTGTCGAAGAAACATCCTAATTTCTATAACTAGGATGTTTTGATTTTGAATTAAAGGTATGTTATATTTTTTCTATGGCGGTCAAATTGACCGCTGCTAGTCGTTCTAGGTGGTTCAAAATATCCGTTATTCCAATGTTAATATTCCAAACGTACATATGTTTTTGTATAATTCTTTATGTTATATTTTACTTTGGAAATTAGTTTATTAAATAATGTCAGAACGTGAAATTCAATGAGAGGTACATATATTTAGGTAAAACAAGATTGTCGACTTTTAAAATAAGTAAGATCAATCATGCATAAAGTATTGATTATGAAACCCTTTCCAACTGAAATGCCATTTTATTTAAACATCTCTAAGATACGATACATTCAGTGGTGATATTTTTAAAATTATAACAATACTACAATAATTTATTATATTGAAAACTTCATCGAAAACAAATGCACTTTATTCAAATACCGTCAGCTAAATATATGTCACCTAGCTCTCTATATAAAAGCATTCATGAACTATTTTCCATTCCTTTCATTCAGCGCCGATATTTTTAAAATTATCACATTACTAGAATAATTTATTTTACTTAAAAACGCAAAACCATGAAGGTAAAATTACTTTCTAACTTCATGCTTAAAACTTCATCAAAAAAGCAGTAATATTGAATCGTCTGCTTCTCCACGTAAAATCAATGATTGTCTCATTCATATCAGTTATATTGCAGACTTTAGAGCTAAATAATTTTGCGTTAAAGAAATTCAGCAATTCTTATACAACTCATCTTACAGATTGATGTGTTTACATTCTCCATACGTGAAAGTCAGGCTTAGTTGTAGAAATGATCAAAGTTTGATGATCATTTAAACTCTGAAATATTGTAATTGTGTTGGCGCAGTATAGATATACCGAAAAAATTCAAAAATAAAGCTGTTTTAGGATGGATGCAACACTAAATATAAATTAAAAATAACTTTAAAAATCACGATTTCGACATAAGATGGATACCATATCTTATTTTGAAGTGGGTCGCATGATCTTTACATATAATATGGGTGCAATTATTGTTTTAATTTTTTTTTAATAACTACTGTTATTTTAAAACATATTTTGCCGAAATTGATTTTATATATTTTATGGGATATTTTGAATATTTCCTAAAAATTTCGAAGCAATTTGTGAACTTTAAATTCGCTTTAAAAGTGTTTGAAAAATTAGGTGCCATAGGATTCAATGTATTTCATTTTCTCAACCCTGGTTCAATCTAAAACTAATTGAGTGATATTATACATTTCCATTCCCATATGTACCACAGACCGTCTCAGTAACATACTAAAATTTCATTTTGGTAAAGCCATTTTTTCTGTAGTTATCATGCCAACGGACAGACAAACAGACAGACAGGCAGAATGAGTGAACAAAGTCATAAACAATTTTCAACTATGTTGAAAAGTGTTTAAAAGGGAACCATTAGTGAAAATTTAAAAAAAAATTCAGAAGCTGTGAAGAAATTAGTTATGAATAACTTATACACTTCTAAATTAATATCTGTAAATTTCATGTTATATTTCTATAAGTCCCCATATAACCTAAATATAAAATATGCGGAAGTATTTTTCATTATAGCGGAGATATTTTTAATGTAGTACAGCCTTTCATTGAAGCCTACGTAATCTAAATAGCTCAAAAGCTTATTTCTGAGAACATCATATTAAATCAGGTTTTGTTGGGTTTCACTTTTGTGTAAAAGTATTCAAACATGGATGATTCATTTACAAGTAGATACCCAAAATACACTGCGTGGATCATAAACATATAAGGCTTCACAGCTTCAAAGATTTCGGTATAGAAAACCAGTTAGAAGGTTTCATCACCTAGAGAGCTTCTACAATATTATGTTGTTATTCCTATCTTTAGCCTTAACTGCTCCTGTACCGTAGTTATGGATCCTAGACTTATTTATATTAAAATTTTGTTTCTGCTATGCTGGGGTACAATTAAGTTTTTAATATATATTGGAAAACCCAGTCTGGATGAATTAAACATTTTTGATATTCAAAATCGTAAGCACAAATGTTTGTTTATCTGTTATAAATAAAACTCTTGACTCAATACATATTTTGATGGCCAGATGAATATATTTTCAGACACTCAAGGGCTTCACTATATTATTGTTATATTTTAAGTATACAGTACATTATGCTGCCTATGTGTATGCATATTAAGTGTATTGTGCGCCCCATGTGGTCCATATTTCAGGATAAATTCATTAAAATTTAATTAAAGAGGTACATTGCTAAAAACACATTATTTGAATTTTAGGTTTCAGAAATCGTAGGAAAGTTATATTTTCCGTACCCTGTAACGCACAAAAGTATTAATCAAAATTTGTAGCCATCCTACGGTTCAAAGGCTTGGTAGAAGTTTTTTAAAATGCTTATTTAAATTCTATTCTTTGCAGAACTTCAGATCGTACAACACTTCTGGTTAGATCTGTCGTTCAAATTGCATTGCATGTATTATAAGACGTAAATGTTATTTATATTGATTACCCATTATTTGTGATAGATAAACATAAAATGTTCAATATACATAATTTGAGATACGCAGTAGAAAAGATGAACATGTTATTGTAGTCTTATTTCACGCCATGTAGAGAAATACTTTGCATTGGCAAAATTCGTTGAAATTATATCGTTCTATATGTGATTTAAAGTGACAGCAAACCCATCATGAAAAAACGGAACAAAACATCTACAGGGCATGATTAATGATACAAGATACCTGCATAATGACTTTAAGACGATTTTGGAGAAAGCAATTTCCCAAAACACATATTTTGATCATCCAAAATACAATTTAATGGCTACTATTTCAGATTCTAAACTTCACATTAAAAATTAGTTATGGGACGCATATTAAAAGGAAGAAGGCAAAAGCGAACATATTAAAATTGAATATTTTAAAAGCGCATATCTTAAAAGCATATATCTTAAAAGCGCATATTTTAAACGCGCATATCTTAAAAGCGCATATCCTAAAAGCGCAATATCATACATGAGCACATAACTTAATTCTGAAGTTAAGCTGTGAAGAAGATGATCATGTTGATTGGTTAACTGGAATAAATACCAGTTAACCGAGCCTCCATTAATAGCATATTTAATCAAGATATTACCGAAATGCTGATGTAGAAAAATACCATTTATAATATTCAAAATTTCCCCATACCGTCGTCTTCCACAAATTGTTGAGCGAGATATCAAGTTATATCTGAGACTACTTTAAAATTATATAATAAAAAGATGGATTCGTGTGAAACTGTAAACAAGAATAATAATTCCTTATGTTGGATTCAAAAAAGAGTATTCAAAGCTAAGGAAAATTTGAGCACAATAAGGAAAAAATACAACATACAGCTGTTTTAAGCATACGCTGGATCCCCTAGGTCAGTGCAAAAGAACCAACAAGTCCGAAGTCAAAAAGACGAAATGTGCTCTAATAGAAACAACAGGGGGTTCATATATTAAAGACATAGATTAAGATCTCACCTGAGTGAGCCAATCAGAAAGCAGAACGAAAAACAGTCCAGGTAATCCGAAACGAAAAGTAACGCACAGGATTGGCGTTCCCCAAAGCACAACATGAGTATCCCAACAGGACGAGTCAAGTTCAAACAAGAATAAAAAATACTCTACAAGACGAAATATAAGATAAAATAACACATAAGAACCTCAAATATTAAGAAATGAAAAAAAAAAATTAGAAAAGTTTACAGGGCACTCTTCCAGACCACGGTAAAAAAAGAGTACTAGATAAGTCATTAACTAAATTATTAGACAATTTCAGTATATAGAAGGATTCAAAGAAGTCAAGATTGTAGATTGGCGTGCATTTCTGCGTGATACTTAGTGAAGAAATCTCAAAACCTTGGTCAAAATGATAGCAATGTTGTGGCAATTGAATATTTAAGTAATTGGGGAAAATGATGGCAATGTTGAGTAATGTATTTTACCTCATTTACGTTATACAGAGTGTCCAGTGCTATCTGTGCCTAATGGCTATTTCCTCAACCGTTAGTCACAGAGATATACTTCCAATTGCAAGAATGTTTTAAATTTTAAAATCTATTATCTTAGAAAACTTTAAATCAATAAATACATTTCTGAAAGAAATACGAAATATAAATTTGTATACGGTCCCCCGGTCCTACCAATTATATTTAGGAAAATCATCCTCATATAAATCATGCAAAATAAAAACATCTTCCCTTTACAACCAAAATTCACCGAGTTATGAAGCATTAAAGTTTATGACTTAAGTCGCTTTTCCATACACAAAAATGTACTATTTAAGGCAACCAACCAATCAGGAACCTTATTGACCATTTCTCAGCACAAAAAGTGCTACAACTTTAAACAGCTATAAGTCGGTCAATTTTGGTCGTAAAAGGATGATTTTTTTTTTATTTTGCATGAAATTGTATGAGGATGATTTTTCTAAATATAATTGGTAGGACGGGGGGACTGCATAAAAATTTATATTTCGTATTTCTTTCAGAAATGTATTTATTGATTTAAACTGTTTCTAATATAATAAATTTTAAAATTTAAAATATTTTTGCAATTGGAATTGTATCTCCGTGACTAACGGTTGAGGAAATAGGCATTGGGCACCGGTAGCACTGGACACCCTGTATATATGTTGCTCAAATTATCTTTATCTGGTTAAAATGTTTTTACTATTGATCATTCAAAACGTTCTAATTAAAACTGAGATGTGTCAAAAATGTAGAAAGTGTGTGAGGTTGTCGTCTTGCAGCAAACATTATGAAGGGATTTTATGTTATAACGTTATTATAATTTAAGACAAAAATACTTGTAATTATTGTAAATTTTAAGAACTTGTAGGATCACTAAATATATCGATTATAATTTTTGTACGTTATAAGAGCGTATAATAAACTTTTTGTCGCTATCCCAAACCTAAAACTGAAATAATGTATTTTTCGCAATCTATCTCTTCATTTACATTCTGATGAAATTATAGTGGGATTTGGACCTTCATGGAGTGCGGCAATATATTTAACGACCTGGATGAAGTTATATCTTTTTATAATGAGTCTTTCAGATATGTTTTCCCCATAAAACCGAATCCAAAATTTATGTAATTTTTTCTGTACGGAATTTTTGCTTAACCATAGTTTTAGAAATTTTCAAAAATTCAACCTCCTAAAGGGTCTGAAAAATTTTCGACCATTTTGATAAAATTCTTGTGCGACATAAGTAGCCCGTAAGGCATCTTTCACGCACTAGCAGAAATTGAAATTAGAAAAAAAAAATCGGCCACCGACTGTACATTCTATTTGATTACATTTCTAATCTAAGTACAACTTCTGATATGTGCTCGAGAGAGAATAGGCTTAGACTAAGCCCTAGTACTGGTACGATTTGGGCTCAGAGTCTATAGTACTAATTGCAATTCGGACTCGGTCGGGCTCTGACTTCAATATATTTTTTCTCGGCACTCCATTGTAACTGCTCGACACTCGTTGTTGAGTTGGATGGCCTGTGTAATAAAACAAGAAAGATCAATCATGCATAAGCATTGATTATGAAACACTTTCCAACTGAAATGTAATTTCATTTAAAAATTTCTAAAATGTGATTCATTCAGTGGTAATATCTTTTACATTACACAGTACTACAGTAATTTATTATACTTAAATATTTAAAACTGTATCGAAATATAAATCATCTGATTCTTTATGCAAAATCAATGAATATTTCATTCATATAACTTGTATTCCAGACTCCAGAGCTAAATAATTTTGTGTGAAAAAAATTCAGCAATTCTTATGTAATTCATCTTACAATCGCTTGAGATATTTGCATTCTGCATATGTTAAAATTGGGCTTCCTTGAAGGAATAATAAAAGTTTAGGGATCATTTAAAATCACAACTATTGTAATTGCATAGGCACGGAATTTAGATACATAGATAATATATATGTGTATGTGTATGTACTCAAAGTATTGGGATCGTGCCGAAGATCGGAACTCGAATTTTCAAAGGATCTACACGTTTTGGGACTTCTAGAACACGAAAAAACTAGTTTTAGGAAGACGTCTGTGTGTTGAGACCCAGACCGTCCGACCTACCAGAAAGGTGTAAGGTAACTGTTTGGACGGCCGGAGACGTCTGTGTGTGTAAGGGTGTATCTGTGTATGTTTCTGTGTGTCTGTGTGGATATTACATCCACTCTAATTGAAAAACTAATGGACCGAATTTCATACAATTTGGTAGGTATGTTTTTTGTGGGAAATCCTGATGTTCATTAGATTATAGTACGATTCGTAATAAAAGAATCTGCCTTCTTTGCGAATTGCCTTTATCCACTCTAGCTAAAAACTAATGAACCAAATTTAACAAAATTTGGTGTATAATATTTCAATAACCTACAAGTGATTTATATACCAAATTTAACAAAATTTGGTGTATAATATTTCAATAACCTACAAGTGATTTATATACCAAATTTAACAAAATTTTGTATATAAATCATTTGTAGGTTATTCTACTACGATTCGGGAAAAAGGAACGGGCTATTTTTGCGAAATGGCCAGCAAAAATCGTTATATATAAAAATAAAAGACTACGTGTGCTCAATTATATCAATTAAATTCCTATTTTATATGTGATTTTTGACAACAAAAAGAATAAGACTAACCCCATTACTCTAGGACTAGCCGTTCTTGAGATATTCTAGTTTTTTCGCGTTTTCGCTACGCCAATTTTGACAATAAGTCCAGCTATCAAATGAGAACCAAATTTAAGTTTAACGTGTAAATTCAATGTCATTTAAAATACTTATGTTGTGCAGATAAACTCAAATTATCATTGAATAAATAAAGAGAAAGAATATGAGTCTGCAGAGAAAGACATGTGCTGTCCACATCAGAATTTTTAACAATATTACAACAATGATTTATAGAAGTGAACGGGGATTATTTTCAGGCCATTTCGAAAAAAATGTATGATCTATATTTAAAGATCCATCAAATTTTTGTCGAATAAAATGTTCAACAAATTTAAGCTGTGTACCAAATTTTAACTCTCTAGGACGTAGGAAAGTGCATTTAAAATGCCATCAATTAAATTTATCATGAAGAGTTATATAAAATTTAAAAAAAATGAAAAATTGTTATCTACCAAATTTATTTTAAAATATGAAGCCACTCCCATATGCAAAACGTTTAAACAAATGGAGAGATATTTATTATATAATATCTCTCTCTTTTCTTTCTGGAAGATATCCCAAAGTCAGAATTTAATTGAATTTGTTTTTTTCCCTATATTAAATAATTTTTTTAATTAAAAAACTACTTAACATATTTTACTGAATTTTTTTTTATATATTCTATGGGATAATGTGAATATTTCCTAAAAATTTCGAAGCAATTCGTGAATTTTAAACTTACTTAAAAAATGTTTGAAAAATTAGGTCCCATAGGGTTCAATGAATTTCATTTTTTCAACCCGGGTTCAATAAAAAACTAATTGGGTGATATTATTTATTTATATTCCCATAGGTCCTACAGACCGTCTGAACAACATACTAAAATTTCATTTTGATAAACTCATTTTTACGGCAGTTCTCGTGCTAACGGACAGACAGACAGACAGACAGACAGACAGACAGACAGAATGAACAAAGTCATAAACACTTTTCAACTTTGTTGTAAAGTGTTAAAAATAAATCGAAAAGCATAATAATGCATTGATTCGCAAAATACCTAAGTTTGTAACAAATGATACTAAGATTTTTATAAGCTCTCTTAATAATAATAGAAATATGATCCCAAAAAATTGAAATTAGTAACAAAATTAATCCTCAAGTCCTTAACTTTATGAACGCGTAAAACTATATCCCTATTGCTTGCTCTATGCAAGCAAGATAAAGCGTGCAAGATAAAGTGTGAACAAAGGTATAAATGCGATATATGTAATAAATATATGATATATACGATAATATATGATACATATATAATATATGATATATACGATATATATAATAAATATATGATATATATATAATATATTATATATACGATAAATATAATATATTCGATCTTCGCTCGAAATGTGTCTACGAAAAATTGTAATATAATGGCTTTGGCATAATACATCATGAGCAATTTGCCACAGTGAAATACGATGAGAGTTATTCAATTTAGGAAAAAGAGGACTACAAAAAACATAACAACCAGTAACAAATTAACTTTACTGTTTATGAAAATACTACAATATCGTTCTGTAGAAAAAATATAAACTTTTGACAAAACTATTTTCTACGTTCACATTTACACAACCGCAGTATAGCACCAAAATTTCGTCAAATCAGCGATTTTCGAAATTTCGAAGGGCCAACAATTTTGAAAAATACTCCATTTTATAGCTAAACTATATACATTTTTATGACTTTTCTCTGCTTTCACATCTACATAATACATGAAACTTGCCACCCAAATGTATTACAAACCGTCAAAGACCTGGCACTTCGGGCGATATGTCTGTCCAAATTCACCACGGCCATAAATGGGAAAAAGAACCGGCGGGCATCAACTCCCGTCGACCCTCCCACCCAATCCTAATATCCACAGACACGTACGAGCCATACACCCCTCCCAATCAATATTACTATTTCTTATGCGTCGGCGGTTTTCTCTGTCCGGTGAGTTCGGGTGTCTCGTTTTTCGTATTGGGGATAAAATCTTCTCCAGGCCGGGGATTCAGGAGCTCCATACTCTCGGATGAGTTCCCCTGGTCTGGACTTACACACACATTTCTTATACTTCCCGGCCGTCCAAACGGTTACCTTACACTTTTCTGGTAGGTCGGACGGTCTGGGTCTCAACAACAACACACATTTTTTATATGACTCCCTATTAAAACAAACATACTATACCAACCCCTAACATAACGCAATTAATTTACGCTCCCCAAGACCTTCTAATGAACCAATTTATCAAGTTTAATACTTCAATCTTTTTATCGCAAGTTTTCAATTTCTGCTCATACCATGGGAGAAAAGGAACACTCTTTAACTTTGTGGGCCATACAATTCAGCTCCAACCAATCTATCTATAAATAAAATTTGCATTTATTGCAATATTTAAAACGTGAATTGGAAAATACAGCAGGAAGTAAGTCTTTCCAAACCCATAGTTTAAATATTCATATTCTAAATTTTTAAATTGGGATAATTCCTTTTAGTCCCATGATCATGCAATTGTATCATGCTGTGGCAACGCCGTTGCAACCTAGATAAAAGACCAAATTTGAGAGGTTATTTCCCCAGATGCATGAGATAATTTGGAAAACGGATTTCAAATTTGAATTCAGTATGGTCAGATTAATGAGTTTTTTCAGTGTTGCATTTGGTACTCTGACACACTGTCACTGCGCATTTAGAGAGATTAGCAGTGGTTTTACAAATTACGAAGGGCCAACGAAGTGATACCCACTCACAGACCATCAAAAGTGATTTCTGGTATCTAGAGGTCCTCACTGATGTATTTTTGGGGAAATGTCGTCTTAATGATTAATTCAGGATCATCATACTTTCCTTAGGTTACCTTGGTTAAAGTAAAATACACTTACGAACAATGAAAGTTGCGCACCAAGAAGGAAGCATAGAATGGACCTGAAATTTTATTGATGGAAGGATACAGATGAATGATATACATGATCACAAAACCAGCTCAGCAGAATACGTACAGATGGAGCTATGGTACACAGTCCGGCCATCCTCAATAGCGAATCGCACCGCCTCGTGCTGCGATACAAGCAGCAATAAGGTCCGCCATGGTGTCGAACAGACACCTGATATTGTACTGCGGCAGATGAGTTCACACTTGTTGGACGTTACGTTCCAAATCCAGAAGATTGCGTCAACGAGACAGATGGCGTTTCAATTGTCCCACACATGCTCGATGGGGTCAGGTTTGGGG
Source organism: Amaurobius ferox (assembly GCA_951213105.1). Classification (NCBI taxonomy): domain Eukaryota; kingdom Metazoa; phylum Arthropoda; class Arachnida; order Araneae; family Amaurobiidae; genus Amaurobius; species Amaurobius ferox. The sequence goes on along the minus strand of OX578141.1, from coordinate 38,455,356 downwards.
AGCTGGCAGGCAATGGAAGTGGAATGACTCAGGCAGACCTGAGCGACCTGAGCCGTGTGCGGCCGAGCATTATCCAGCTGGAATTACGCACCTGGAATCCCAGCAAAAAATGGGAGCACACGAAGCCGTAGAATCTCATCCACGTAACCGCTGGCCCGTCAATGTTCCAGGTACCACTACTAGAGCGGATCGGGTGTCGTAGGCTATGGCTCCCCAGCCCATGATGCCTGCAGTGAGGCAGGTGTGGAGCTCGATAATGAGGTTGGGATTGTGGCGTTGTGCAGGGGACCTCCACACCCGGACACGATGATAATCGGTCCCCAAAACGAAACTGCACTCATCGCTAAACACCACACATCGCCAATCTGTGGCGTTCCACGTTGCTCTGGCCCGGCACCACTGCAACCGAAGCAGCCGATATTCCCGTGTTAATGGCAGCACACGTAAGGGACGCTGGGATCGCAGATTCGTTTCCTTCAGGAGTCTATATATGGTTCATAGGCACACAGTAGCCGCTACGTGTGCCTGTATCGCGGATCGGGTTGCCGTGAGCTCTATACGTACCTGCCGTACGATCATTCGATCCTCTCTACTCGTGGTATGGATGGTCCGTCCAGAGCCGGTCCTCCGTGTCTGGGTGGCGTTCCGTGACCAGTGCTCCCAACACAGTCGGACGGTATAGTTCGGACGATCCACGTGACGAGCTCTCCGGCGCGCTGACCACACTGCGATTTTCAGCCCGATGGTTAGGACTCTCTCGAAGTCCGTCAGTTGCGTATATCGACCTTTCTGGCATCTACCCACCATTTTTTTCACTCCGTACTCGTTCTTGCGTCGACAGAAGCTTCTCGCATTTATGGGGCGTCGACTACACGCCGGTTTATAAGGCCGCTGGCTCATGCTTGCAGTTCCACTCACGGGTGTACGGTCATGTGCAATCACACGAGAGTGGGATCATTTGCATACCATGCAGCCCTCTAGCTATTTACATCATTTCGCGGTTGTACCATGTTTTCTTCTTGGTGCGCAACTTTCATTGTCCGTGAGTGTAATTACTTAATCTATTGCAAAAAGCATATCTATCAAGTAAAGTGCTTCAAGTCACAATCACTATCACCATACTTTCCTCTAGGCCAGCGCGAGGAAAGTAAAAATCCCTTTAACTGGATGCAAAATACCTGTGAAAAAATGGTCAATAGTAAGGAGCAAAAATCAAATATACTAACTAAAACCCGGGCTTTGAATGGACTGGTGCATGCTATGTAGCGAGCTGTGAAAGATCACCTCTCTAAAAACTCAGTGTCAGTATATCAGAGCACCAAATGCAACCCCAAGAGTTGAAAAACCTCATGTATACTAATTCGAACATGCTAAATCGAAATCTAAAATTCGTTTTTCAAATTAACCCTTGAATCTGTAGAAATAGCTTTACAAAGTTTGGCCATTTTTGCTATTTTTGTATTTATAATCTCTGGTCGAATATGTTTCCACAACATAATGCAATTGCATGGTCGTGAGACTTTAATGCATGAAGAAATGAAAGGAAAACTGTATTCAGCTCATGGAGTTAGAGATGAGATCACCTCCATTGTTCAGCTGAATAGGAAAGTTAATATTGAGGGGCAATTCCAATTTAAAAATTCAGAATATAAATATTCAAACCATGGAGGTAAAAGTAAGGAGTTAAATCTTCATATTAAGAAAAATCCATTATGGTTTGAGACAATAATTCAGGTGGCGCTGGGATAAGATAAGTAGTCTTGTATTGTATGCATTTCTATGGCGAAAGACCTAAAATATTTATTTAAACTGTCAATTTTGTAAAAATTAATTATTAGTATAACGCAAAGAATAACTGAAGCAATAAAGTATATTCCTGTGTATTCAAAATTATTTTACCTTTCAATTTATTTTTACCGCCCTATTATTCTATACTCTGTCCTACAACTATAAAAAATACTGGTTAATTATACTCATAATTAGGAAACCTTAATTTAAAAGTAATCAAAAATATATATTCTAAATACTACGCCTTTCTGTTATGTCAACTAACAATAGCAGCTACTTTAGTATCACAAGCAACACCTAGATATAATTCTCAAAGCATTATGGCATTTTCTAGCGTTTCATACATGAGTTTTATCTCCTTTTTAACACCATGTTTTCAACAGTATAGCGAAAAATAGCCACAATACAATTTTTATCTTTGTGACATCATATCTCTCTTCGGAGGGGGGGGGGGTTCCTCCCCGAAGTGTACATTGACCCCAGTAAGGATACATTGTCAAGTATGGTATCACATAAAAGACTTTTTCAAGCCCTTTAAGGAGAAAAGTAACATGCTATAATTGTGATTTGGGCCAACGATACATGTTTCTCAAATTTTTTTCTTGTAAAATTCGCAAAATTTGCAAAAAATAAAATAAATAAATAAAAAATAAAATAAATTACAATCTACTTAAAAATTGATTCGGGTATGAGAAAGCTGAGTTGAGCTAAACTTCATTTAATTAATATGGAAATCAACAACCAATTAATGTAGGAAATGAGTGTGAAATAATTTCTCTTTAGTGAAGGTTTCCTAAACTTCTGGAATATGAAATGCAATTAATCTTGCACATCAGCAAAAAATTACAAGAAAGATCAATCATGCATAAGCATTGATTATGAAACACTTTCCAACTGAAATGTAATTTCATTTAAAAATTTCTAAAATGTGATTCATTCAGTGGTAATATCTTTTACATTATCACAGTACTACAGTAATTTATTATACTTAAATATTTAAAACTGTATCGAAATATAAATCATCTGATTCTTTATGCAAAATCAATGAATATTTCATTCATATAACTTGTATTCCAGACTCCAGAGCTAAATAATTTTGTGTGAAAAAAATTCAGCAATTCTTATGTAATTCATCTTACAATCGCTTGAGATATTTGCATTCTGCATATGTTAAAATTAGGCTTCCTTGAAGAAATAATAAAAGTTTAGGGATCATTTAAAATCACAACTATTGTAATTGCATAGGCACGGAATTTAGATACACAGATAATACACAGATAATATATATGTGTATGTGTATGTACTCAAAGTATTGGAATCGTGCCGAAGATCGGAACTCGAATTTTCAAAGGATCTACACGTTTTGGGACTTCTAGAACACGAAAAAACTACTTTTAGGAAGACGTCTGTGTGTGCAAGGGTGTATGTGTGTATGTTTCTGTGTGTCTGTGTGGATATTACATCCACTCTAATTGAAAAACTAATGGACCGAATTTCATACAATTTGGTAGGTATGTTTTTTGTGGGAAATCCTGATGTTCATTAGATTATAGTACGATTCGTAATAAAAGAATCTGCCTTCTTTGCGAAATGGCCGCAGAAATTGCCTTTATCCACTCTAGCTAAAAACTAATGAACCAAATTTAACAAAATTTGGAGTATAATATTTCAATAACCTACAAGTGATTTATATACCAAATTTAACAAAATTTTGTATATAAATCATTTGTAGGTTATTCTACTACAATTCGGGAAAAAGGAACGGGCTATTTTTGCGAAATGGCCAGCAAAAATCGTTATATATAAAAATAAAAGACTACGTGTGCTCAATTATATCAATTAAATTCCTATTTTATATGTGATTTTTGACAACAAAAAGAATAAGACTAACCCCATTACTCTAGGACTAGCCGTTCTTGAGATATTCTAGTTTTTTCGCGTTTTCGCTACGCCACCTTTGACAATAAGTCCAGCTATCAAATGAGAACCAAATTTAAGTTTACCGCGTAAATTCAATGTCATTTAAAATACTTATGTTGTGCAGATAAACTCAAATTATCATTGAATAAATAAAGAGAACGAATATGAGTCTGCAGAGAAAGACATGTGCTGTCCACATCAGAATTTTTAACAATATTACACCAATGATTTATAGAAGTGAACGGGGATTATTTTCAGGCCATTTCGAAAAAAATGTATGATCTATATTTAAAGATCCATCAAATTTTTGTCGAATAAAATGTTCAACAAATTTAATCTGTGTACCAAATTTTAACTCTCTAGGACGTAGGAAAGTGCATTTAAAATGCCATCAATTAAATTTATCATGAAGAGTTATATAAAATTTAAAAAAAATGAAAAATTGTTATCTACCAAATTTATTTTAAAATATGAAGCCACTCCCATATGCTAAACGTTTAAACAAACGGAGAGATATTTATTATATAATATCTCTCTCTTTTCTTTCTGGAAGATATCCCAAAGTCAGAATTTAATTGAATTTGTTTTTTTCCCTATATTAAATAATTTTTTTAATTAAAAAACTACTTAACATATTTTACTGAATTTTTTTTTATATATTCTATAGGATAATGTGAATATTTCCTAAAAATTTCGAAGCAATTCGTGAATTTTAAATTTACTTAAAAAATGTTTGAAAAATTAGGTCCCATAGGGTTCAATGTATTTCATTTTTTCAACCCGGGTTCAATAAAAAACTAATTGGGTGATATTATTTATTTATATTCCCATAGGTCCTACAGACCGTCTGAACAACATACTAAAATTTCATTTTGATAAACTCATTTTTACGGCAGTTATCGTGCTAACGGACAGACAGACAGACAGACAGACAGACAGACAGACAGAATGAACAAAGTCATAAACACTTTTCAACTTTGTTGTAAAGTGTTAAAAAGCTATTATTTATATTTGTATTTTTCTTATATTTAGTTACACTCATTTATTTTTATTCAAAAAACATATTTTTCTGAATAGTTAATGATTGGAAAATGCGTATAAAAACTTTGACATCAAATATACTGCAACAGTTTTCTGAAATTTTATTTGACAAGATAGGCAGCCAATTGTTGATCCTGTTCTAACTTAGACAACTTCTTGTTTGTCCTGACAACGAATGTTACTTTTATTTTTTATAGTTTTATGACTTTCGTATTGCTTTTACTCAGGCCAAAACTGTCTCTTGGGTGCTAATATCTTTAAGGAAGCTAAAATGTTGTGTAAATATGTATCTAGTAATAAGTCACAAGCTTCAGCAAGTATTTATTTATACAATGTTTGAGTATGATATCTAAACTTAATCTTCACTTTTAAATAAAATAAAGCTAGTCATATTTAATCAATTAGTAACAATTACGTGAGAAAGTTAATAACATATTTTTGGCATAGGGAAATCCAGGCTTTATATATATATATATATATATATAAGAAGGGTTCATGCCGCATGGCAATACAAATTTTCTTAATGTATCCTATTTTCATTTTTTCATTTTTGTTGCCTGTAGTCTGAGTTTAAGCATTTATAGTAATGTACTATTGCTTAATCTGAAACAGGCATTTGTTTGGGTTAATTAGAATTAAATACTCAGACCTGAAGATGAATTGAATTCTGATTAATCATCGAATTTGGGAAGGTTCTGTTCTTTACTCTTATCGGTATTATGGCCGTGAATTTGCTTCTATGGTGATGTTAATATTACTTGAATTGTATTTTTTTTTATTTTTTTATTTTTACATAATTCTTATTATTACATATTTCAAATATATATATATATATATATATATATATATTTGAAAAGTTTGGGCTCAGACACTCAAAATTGATTTCGAACTCGTGTCTAAAATATACGAGGTCTTTCTTCATTCATGTTTTTTAGACTGAGTAGCATCATGTTCGTTCTATGTAATTTTCCTTGAATAGAAATCGCTGCCATAAATCATAGGCACCTGTAGAAAATCCATTTTCGGTTTTATTCAAACCTGTGATTGGAACAGAACGCAAAGCAGATTCAAATTAAGAATGGAAATTATCATAAAATCATCATATAACGGATACATATGCAACACTGACTTAATGATAATGGATGACAATCGATTCATACCGAATATGACAAAAGTGCTAAAGACTATTTGCAGCGGTCAATATTCGGCTATAAAATAGTCGTACGCAATTTTTGGTATTTACCTATTATCTAAAATTAATTGGCAAGGGAGCCATCTCTGAAAAACATGAAACAATTGAGCGAAATGTAACAATCGGATTGACCTGAATATACTCGGAAGACTTATGTGATTAACATATTCAATAATGAAAATACGTATTATAATAGAAACACTAACTGGAGTGCACTCAGCTAGCGATCACTAATTTTAGCAGTCACATTTTTTGCAGTCACTTTTACTAGAAATAACCATTTTAAAGAAAATAAATAAATACACACAGCTGATGATACGATATTGTTCTTGTACATATATCTAAATATCTTATTCAATCTCATATTATGTGCTTAAAATTGTTTTACAAGCATAAACTCTATTCTGGAAATATAGAAGTTTTGTTTTATGTGACTGGTTCCAAGGATTGATCATGAAATTCTTTTAACACAAGATGATTTGTTTGTTTTGTTCAAGGCAAAATTTATACACATGTGTTTAATTTTTCACAAATTCTTCTTGAATGTGTTTGTCGTTCTTTTTGATGTTCGAAAGTGTGTAAAAAAAGTTAACAGTAGAAGTATTTTTGAATCGTTGGTTGTTGCCACATAGTTATGAAATGGCAATTTAAATTATGTGCAATAGATTTGTAAAAAATAACAAAATAAAATTTTATACAGCCCCTTTTAGCAAAATAAGTTAAATTACAAAAATGTTGCCCATACGTCATTTATTTATACTAAAAGAATGCGGATTACAAAAGTGAAAATTTAAGACGAAATAAATTCAAACTTATTTACTTACACCACTTTATCGTGAAGTTCCCATGCGATTGTAATCACAGCAATTCATGCATCCAGAGGCTATTCACAAATTGGTTAACAAAAATCACTTCTTAAGGTTTTAAAATTATTTTTTCAGCTTGTATTTGAATCAGTTAAGTACAGACAGATAATTCCGGTTAAAAGTTAATTTAACACTTAAATAAGGTAAACATATAATCGACATTCTGTAGATCTGTCAAATACTTTTCTAACAAAATCTATGGAAAATATTCGGATATGCTCAGCGCATAGCTTTCCTTACATAGTGTAAGTACTTTACGTCTTTTAATGCGAAATAATGATGATCAGAGATCCAAGACACAGAGTTTTAACTCTAAAAAGTACACTGATTTTTGGATCTTTTCTAGATGACAACATGTAAAATTATTTTATAGTATCGAATTAATTTCATGAACTTTGAAATAGTGCTGCCATCTGTTGAACAACATACCCTAGTATATTAAGATATGCTAGATATTATTCATCAATTCGGCATCATTTTCATAATTTTAGTGTTATCGTTGCCAATTTGAGGACTTTTAGTCAGTTTGCCCCCCATTAGAAAGATCGCCAAATTGGCTCCATTTTTCGACCAATTCGCCTAATATTATTCACCAAATTGGTGATAGTACGCCAAATTAGTCTCCACGGTGGCTAAATTTATCGCCAAGTGTTACCTATTTAATGATACTTGCGACTATTTTATACAATTTGTTAGATACATTTCTTTCGAAAACATGCAAAATCTAGAGATCGGTTTAAATTAACGTTGAAAAATTTGTCTTATTCATTTAATAATAAAAATTACGTACAAAAATGTTTATATATTTAAAATTCCTCTTATGTCCAGATTTTTTTATGTTTTTTTTTTAAAATTATTCGGAAATGTTAGGGTCTAAAACGTTCGGTTAAACTACATATAGTTCTAGTATTTTCAGATCGTAAAATTTTGAATCGATCTGAATGATCGTGCCAAAATACGTTCAAAAGTATCCATTCGTTCATTAGATATCGCATTCATAGACTCACGGACAGATTTACTTGAATGATTGAAAATAAACGGCGAATCGACATAATGCGACGTAGCAGCTTTACTGACATATTTGCAAAAAATAGATTTGAATGAGTAATAAAAGTTTTAGTAACTATTTGCAACGAAATTGATTTGTCAATTCCCCTTTATGTTCTAACAAATATTCTAGTAAATGATAACAACTCCCAATTTGATTTAATCGCATTACAGCCAAATTTATTTCTGTTTTACTAAATACGGAATGGGTAATTTTTTTACAATGTGACTTTTTAAAGGCTGTTTAAAAATTCATTTTTTTTAACTTTCTCTGCATACATGGTAATGTATAGGGATACTATACATGGTAATTGTATAGGGAAAGTATTGGAATCATGCCGAAAATCCCAAGTTGAGTTTTCGACGGATATACACGTTTCGAGACCTTTAGAATACGAAAAAACTGTTTATAGTGTGACGTCTGTGTGTGTGTCTATCTGTCTGTCTGTATGTATGTGCAATGTATGTATCCACTCTAACTCAAAAAGTAATGGACCGAATTTCATAAAATTTGGTAAGAAAGTCACGTGGATGTGACACTGGTGCTGATCAGTTTTTGGTACGATTCGTAAATACAGGACATGCTCTTTTTTTGCGAAATGGCCCGTAAAAATGTCATTTTTCTTCTCTAGCTAAAATATTAATTTACCAAATTTCACAAAATTTGGTAGATAAGTTACTTATTGGATACTCTGGTGATGATTAGAATTTAGTACGATTCGGAAAAGGAGAACCCGCCTTCTTTTACGAAATGACACTCAAAAATTTCATGTATCCACTCTAGCTAAAATACTAATTGACCAAATTTAACAATATTTGTTAGATAAGTTACTTATGGGACACTATCGTGAGGATTCGATTTTGGTACGATTCGAAAAATATCAACCTGCCTCTTTTATAAAATAGCCAGCAAAAATCGCCAAAATCTAAAAACAAAAAATAGATTACGTATGCTGAAATGTATCAATTAAATTCTTGTTTTATACGCAATTCTTGACGAGGAAAATAATATAGCACACTCCATTATACTTTAGGAGTAACCGTTCCCAAGATATTTGAGATTCCTTGCATTTTTGTTACGAAGCTATCGGAAAAATGTCCAATTACCAAATAAAAACAAAAATTGAATTAAAAATGCCAATTTAGTATTATTTGGTGCAATTGAACTCAATCTAATGAATTATTAAATAAATAAAAGAAAATATAAATTTTGGTCTGCAGAGAAAGTCATGTGCTGTCCACATCAGATTTTTTATTTTTTACAAAAACATTGCACGCTATATAAATTACTATCTCATAACTTCCTGCCTTATCTTATTGGAAGCATTTCTGCATTTGGATCTATGTCTTTAGGGTCAGCGATTCAAATAAACTTCTGCTGTTCACTTTTTTTAAACACCCTTTACAGCGTCCTATTTCAGTTACATTCTCAGATTTATCAGTCTCCAAATTGAGAAATTGCAACACTTTTTGAACTCGGAAGTATACCTATCATTAACACAGAAAATCGCTTCATTTTCTGGGCATTGATGCGTAAATGATGAACTGAGTTTTCTATTGAAAAGTCTATTACTTTTCATGAGCATCCAATGACCCGAGACGCATTAAAGATTGATAACATCGTGATATTGCAAAATAAATTCAGAATCCATTTTATTTTTTCTGTGCTGCCTTATATTCAGAGCTACATTTGGATAAAGGAATCGTGTTTAATTTGCAGTTATGCCGCAATCACAAATAGTTTTATACGTTTTCAGTAAAATGCCTTTCTGTAAACGCTAAGCTCTTATTTAGAAAACAATTTGGCCAGAGTTTTAAGTAAGTAATGTTATATTTGTCACAGTAAATGATTTGATTTTATGAATGATTAAATGGTATGATTTTATGAATGATTAAATGAAATGATTTTAAATGTAAAATTATTTATTTTCATGGTATTTGTATATCTTATAGAAATTTTATCTCTTTGTGAGGCGAAGTGAATGTATTTTCAATATCAATATTGTAATTTCAATTTCGCGGTGTCAATGATATTGAAAACTCAATGTACTCAACACTGTGATTAGTTTCTGATATATATATATATATATATATATATATATATATATATATATATATATATATATATATATATATATATATATATATATATATATATATATTCTAGTACAGGGAATATATGGATTTGAACAATATTTCACCAAAATTAAACAGATAACGTAAGAAACTAATAATATCAAAAATCCTCTTCATCTTTAAACCCAAAGACCATAATAGGTATCTAAACAGATTTACTACTATATTAACACATTGGGTTTAACTCTGTTACTTAACAATATGATATAATTTTTCTTTTAATAACTTTGTGGAACAAATGTAGACTGCAGAATGCTATCTCAATGGAAGGAAAGGTTTAACAGTGTGCTTTTTAATAATATTTCAGTAACCTCTGGCCCAAGAAACTCGAAATACAGAGTACATTTTAAGTAGAGCTATTCCAAGTTTACCTCGAAAATTTCATCAAATTCGGTGCAGACATTCACAAGTGATGATGAGACAAACATATTTGAAAAAAAAAAAAAAAAAAAAAAAAAAAAAAAAAAAAAAAACCAATAAACAGACATGTTTGCAATTTTATTTACATAACCTTTTGACACAATTTTAGACTCATCATTTAAGGGAATTTATCATTTAAGGGTGAGTGATATTTTAAGAAATCGGAGTTCAAAATATCCTTCAGCTTACTTCCTACAACTAACATGCATTTAAGTTTTAAATAAGGAAAATATTCCTCAAAGGATAAAATTTTACATCTATTCATTTAATTCGACTCGACTTAAAATGTAACGCAACATACTCGTATACTTACCCTTTCTATTCCGAGATTGAAATTTTGAATTGAAATATATTTCTCTTACGTAAAGAAATGTATATTTATGACACTGGCTTATTTAACCAGTTTCTTCAACAACAAATTCAGAAACAAGAATTCCTAGCGATATCAGGCTGAAAAGAGTTGGTACTTTTATCTGCGGATGATGGTAATTGAAATTCGATACCCGTGTCGCTTTGCGTGTTTTGTGTGGAAGCGAAATTCAGTTCACTTTTTCAGTTTCCCCCTTCTCTGCACCTCTTTAATCCCTCCTTGGGGTCAAATTGGACTCCCGGCAATGCACTTGGGCAGGAGATAACAGAAGCACTTGCTGGAATTGGGTTACAGTAAATGTTCACAGTCTTTCAGAATGAGGCTTGATTTCTCGTTGATAGAATCATGGCTTCAAGATGTTTTAAGAATTGTGAGGGCGTGATTCAATTACTTCATTCGTTTCGAACATCATTTTTGGTTTCGGTCACAGTATATGTAATGAGGAAATAGAATATGTGGTCAAAACTTGACTGCACAGTGGAACTACATGTTTCTAACATTCCTTAATATGAATCAACATTTTTCAAATGATATATATATATATGTCTGGAGGCACGAGAAAAATAAATTAGTCGATAAAAATTGCTCTGAATTAATCCGAAACATAATGGAGAAATTGATTTTCAGAAAATCAGATAAGAAATGAAAGACATAAAGTAATTTAATAAAATTTTTAAATAAATTTATATTATATATGTAATGCTTTACTTAAAAACAAATGTCATATATAGGACGATAAGATGTCAAATTATCAAGACATTACTCATTTCAATGTAAAGTAAAAAATATATATTATAAAAATAAATAATATTGTTGTTTTTATAAGCAAAGTACAGCAACAGGATATAGTACAAATATAATTTCGTTCCATTACTCAGACAATGATTATTTATTTGTTAAACATCGATTTATATTATATATCGATTTATTTATTTACTGTTAAAGTGGAATTTTGAACCATTTTCACGGCAATGTATTAGTTTCAATCTTAAGATCATCATCGTAAATTGCGAATAATGTTGTTTCCAATAAGTTTTCAGCGACATCTATAACACGTTTTCTAGATTTTTGAAGATAATTTTTTTAAAATCACGTGTTTGAGAACAACAATGTTTTTGGAAATATCGATTTTCATATTACTTCATCACCTAAAATAAATTTCACAATCATAAAATTTTACGATCAGGAAGCTGCGAGACTTCACCCTCTTTTAAGAAAATTATATGCAGCGATAAGAAGACTATATATGCCTTTAAGTTTAAGAAAACTGTATGCTTTATTGATTTTTTGAAAAATATATAATCAACGCATGCATAACATCTACTTTTAGAAAATTGCCTTGCAGATGAGCACCAGATGAATTACACATGACCTGATGTTGCTAGGAAAAACACAACGCCACGTCACATTGACCTCACTTTATATAAAATGGGATTATCCTGGGAAATAAGTGCATGTTGAATGGCTCTATTTGCACTATAATGGGCATAATGGGAAGATTGGCTATATATTATATACACAGCATGTTACGTGTGGCGGCTGTGAACATGCGGCCGCTTATGCACCGCTTTCTGTATATCGTTCCGTTTTCATGAAACTTTTTGGTTATTTTTAAATTCTACCAATCCGTGCATCAGACGCATAGGCCGCTATACATGCATACTGCATACACCTCATAGTTTTTAAAAAACGACCGAACCAGTTATCAAATAACTTAATGCTATGTAAGTTTATTTTACTATGAAGGAAATAAAGTTCTTTAAGTGTTATCACGCACATTTCTCATGGTTTTATAAATTTTACTTTCCTCACGAGGAGCTTGGAAACTTGCTAAGTAATCGTTCAATTGTGCATTACAATGAAGAGACTTCTATAGTATAGCAGGGCTTTACATAGGACTTAGGTGTATAATTCCAGGACTTAGGTATATAAACTCCTCTATTTCTTCTATTTGGGCCTATTTAGTCTTTTGACGCCAGGCTTGTTGGCTCTCTTTCACTGATGAAGGAGATCCAGCGTATGGTAGAAACACCTGGTTGATACATTATTTTATTTGTGCTTCAATGCGTTGGTCATATTTTCCTTGTGAAATGTAAAATTGTTTTAAGCTATCTGCAAAATTTCCTATACTCAGCCGGTAATTTACTGATACTTATGGAGGATGCATAGCGCAGTAATAAAATAAATAAGATAATTTCCTTACTACCCTTTAAAATATAGGGCGAAATTATATTATCTTTAATGCATCTAGAAAGCATCTGCCAAAAAAATGACAAATGCACATTTTTTAAAAAAATCAGTTAGATAGATTCTCAGAAATTGAATGACAGATAAAAGGCTCTTGTTTTAAATATTTAGATAGAAGCAAAATGAATAATATTTTCCCCAAATCCATTTTTGATCGAAACGTATTGCTTTGAGCGAGTTCCGAACCCCCGTCTAATATGACGCAGATATTTGACAAGAAATAAATACATGGTATCCTAATAAAATTAATAGGATACTTTTTATAGCACGCCATTAAAAACCCAGAGTTTGGGGTAAAATGCGATTTCAGTAATTCATTTAGAATGCGTCACTCGCCTAAGAAAGAAATACATTTAAAAATCAGTTAGATACATCTTTAAAAATTGAATGATAAAAAATGGCTTCTGTTTTAAATATGATCAAAATATTTTAAATATGAGCAAAAATATATTTTCCGAAAATATTTTTTGATTAAAATGTAAAACTGCTTCAAGAAAGATCCAAACCCCCGGAATGTTTACTACTAAGCTTGCATTTTATCGAATATCACACAGGTTCCTTACTAAGGATGAGTAGCATTGTAATAAAAGAAAATCTGATGTAGACAGCACAGGCCTTTCGCTATATAATTCGATGCATTTATCTATTTTACAGGGAAAACATGATGTATAAAATCTACGGTACAATGTTTTTAATGTTTAATTATACATTTTGCGTTTTTCCGGGTGACAACATGCTACTTTGATGTACCCAATTAACATAAATTTCACACAACTCTAAATTGACAATTATCAGTATTGCTATCATCGTTAATATGCAATACAATCTGTATATGAAAATATTTCAATAATTAAGTCATTTTAAAGCCATTTTTGTAGCTTTAAAATCTGTTCCGTTAATTTAGCCAAAATATTGCCAAGATAGCAATATATCACTAAGTTTGACAAATTTATCGCCAAAATTTACAGTCGAACGGAAAGAAAAGCATTTCTAATATATAAATTACTGTTGGTGAATTGTTGGGAGTCAAAATACAAAACAGTTACATAACGTATCTTCTTTCGTAAAGGAAACGAACTATATCCACAACAATGATGTTTACAAATTTATCGCATAATGTTACATATGAAAAGTGAATATATTTCGCTATAGTTCTTACTTTTTTTTTAATTGTATGTGATTTTTTGGTAAATTTATTCGAAAAAGTTCAATATCTGTCCATGCTAGGCTTTCTAAAATTTATGTACATAAGAAATTATTATTTGCGAAGTATTACTGAAGGTTCTGATTTTTTGATGATTTTTTTCATAATTTCATTTGAAAATTTTGAGATTCTTCTGAACATTCGATTTCGTCTAAAATCAATAGGCTTCCAGTATTCATTGTCTATAATTGTTGTTCGAAATGTCGTTCGAAATGCTCTATTCGTCTGTGTTATATCGTCTCCAAACACTTACGGGAGCACAAACAAGCACACACAGTCACAGACATAACCTAAACAATGATCGATTCGTGTTCAGGGATTCTTGAAACGTGCTCTCCTGTTGAATACTCGAATTCGAATTTTCTACCCCATCACAATATTTTCTCTATACATTAGACTATGTATATTGGGAAAGTAAAAATTGGGAATTATTTTACCGATCCATTAAAATCCTCGTTGAGGTAAACTTCGATTCTGATTAATTTATTTACAAATGATTATATGTCAAACGAATAAACAGAACAAAATTACATATCTTCGAGAGATTCTCACATGATAATATGACAAAAAATCTGATGTGGGCAACACATGACTTTCCTTATATAATGTAATGAATTTACTACTTTTCAGTAAGAAAAATAGGTTTTTTCTTATAGTAGATACTAATATTCTGTCCAAGATATTGAATTTTCGACAATTAGTCGACATTTTCATTGATTTAGCGTCAATTTTATCCATTTGGCGAGATTTTCGTTAATTTGGCAACATTTCAAAAAGTCGCCAAGTTGGCGACATTCCGCCAAATTCGTCGCCAAAATTTCGCCAAGCGTTATGGACGAAGAAATAAGTTGCTCTTACAGCAGATAAATGACTATTGGCGTTCAAATACAAAAGTATTACTCAAAGTATTTTTTTTCATGAATGGAACGAGCTAGATCCACGAGAGTAATGTCATCCAATTTATCGCATGGTATTACATATGAAAAGTGAACATGTTTCTCAATAGGAAATATTTTTTTTTTCATTTTATATGACTTTTTAATAATTTTTTTGAAAAATGTGCAATATCTCGAGAACGGTTTATGTTAGCGTTCTAAAATTTATGTCAATCGTTTTCTAATGAAAAATTACATAAGAAATGTCTATTTGCGTAACTTTATTAGTGGTTTCGATTTTTTGACGATTTTTTCAAAATTTTATTCGAAAATTTAGGGGGTTTCTGAACATTCGATTACGTATAAAAACAATAAGCTTCCAGTGTTTACGGATTGTGATTTTTGTACCAAATTTGGTTCAAATCGGTCCATTCGTTCCTCAGTTATCGTCTCCACAGACTCACTGACACACACACATACTTTCACACACACACACACACACACACACACACACACACACATACACACACACAGACATCACTTCAAAAATGTTTGATTCGTGATCAGGGATGCTTGAAACGTGCTCTCCCGTCGAAAACTCGATTTCGAATTTTCGACCCCGTCACAATACTTTCCTTATACATTATGTATATAAGGAAAGTAAAAACGGTAGGTGTTTTAAGTACATAGATAGAAGATGAGCGAGATGTAAAATCTTATTATAATATTTTAAAAAATAATATTTAGAACGTTTTCTGTTATACAACCGGTAATTTACAGGCCATTCCGAACATACCTTAAACAGAATGCGTACCGCAGTAATAGCATAAATAGAGAAATTTTATTTTATAGCATTTGATGAAAAATTCGATTTTCTTAAATCCACCTAGTATGCACCATCTGTCAAATTTAAAAAATAATTTTGGAAATCGATCGGATAGTTAAATAATCGATTAGATGGTTAAATTATAAACAACATATTTATATTTTAAATATATAGATTTTTAACAAATGCACAATTTTTGGCACTTAAGCCTAATGCCAAGCATCTTTGTTTATTCATTTCCGCCTTCAAAATGAAGTTTTACTTTTCATTCAGAAGGCTACTTTCGAAATGTACCCTTTCTGTATGAAAATATAATCAAAATATTTTATTAATACATTTTCTAAAAATGCATAAAATTAATCCCCCACTACGTTTCTTTCAAAATTGTGACATCGAAATTATTATAACTTATTCATTTATTTCTCAATTTTTTAGCTTTAAGGTATTTTTTGTCCAGCAAGCATTTATATAACCAAGGAATGGTATTAAAAATCTATTCAGTTTTCTTTACAAATGCAATGTCGTTTTGATAAAGTTTTTCTTGTTTAGTTCAAAATAGCATTTTATATAATTTCAAATACGCTGCTTTTAAATTTTTTTAAAACTTTTGAGTAGATCACGCATAGTGATGTCTTGTGGGTATTGTTTCAAGTTTTTTCATATTTAATAAAACTAATAATTTTTTCTATAATTTCGATAATTACCGAAATCGGAGAAAAATGTGTAATAAGCATTTCGAACAAACTCTGAAATTCCTAGAAATTTGTCTGAGTTTCAAAATGAAAAATATTCAATTTATATTCCATTTCCATAAATAGAAATTAATTCATATCAAAAGTATTCTGAACAAAATTTAGCCACACTTATAAATCATTTATGAAGTACTTAAACATTTCGGTTAAAGTTAGTGACTGCAGCAATTTAATTTTGAAGTAAATATTTAATTTGAATTTTATAAACTGACAATATATTTTACTAATTAATAAATTACCTTAGTTCTTGTCTTTTATTACTTTCCCTATATGCATAGTATAATATAATAAGGAAAGTATTGTGACGGGGTTGAAAATTCGAATTCGATTTTTCGAAAGGAGAGCACGTTTCAAGCATCTCTGAACACGAATCAAACGTTTTTGAGGTGATGTCTGTGAGGTAATGTATTCTATATTCCATGTAAAAAGTAATTTATAAATATACTTTATCTCTGTTGAGGAACAGTTTTTAAATAATTGTCATTTCATTTACTTTCCGGTACCATGATTGATGTTATTAAAAAACAATAATATATATATATATATATATATATAAATAAATAAACACACATATATATATATACACATACAGCATATATATATATATATATATATATATATATATATATGTATATGTATATATATATCTATATGTGCGTGTGTGCGTGTATGTGTGTGTGTGTAAAGGGGTGCCAGTGAGTCTGAGGAGACAATATCTCACAAACAAATGGAGCGATTCGAAAGAAAATTCGGTACACAAAGTACAATCCGTGCTAGCTCATTCCATTCATGAGAAAATATAATTATGGTAATACTTTTGTATTTGGACGTAAATGGCTATTTAACTGCCATAAGAATAACTTTTTTTTCCATCCATAACTCTTGGCGGGTTTTTTGCGACGAATTTGGCGGAATGTCATCAACTTGGCGACTTTTCTAAATATTACCGAATTGACAAATATTTCACCAAATTGATAAAAATGACACTAAATCAATGAAAATGACGACGATAAATTGACAAAAATTCAATATCTTGGAAAGAATATGAGTATCTACTATAAGAGTAGCCTATTTTTCCGTCCGTAACGATTGGCAAAATTTTAGTTATGAATTTGTCGAAATATATCCAACTTTCTGACTTTTTAAATGTTACCAAATTGACGAAAATGTCACCCAATTGATAAAAATTACCCAAATTGATGAAACCGACTTTAAATCAATGAAATGACGACTAATTGAAGAAAGTTCAATATATTGGAAAGAACATAAGAGTGGACTATACGAAGGACCCATTTCTCTGTTCGTCCATCCTTAACATTTGACGAGAAATTTAGAAGGACGTCGCCAACTTAGCGATTATTTTAAATGTTACCAAATTGATAAAAATGACGCCAAATGGGAAGTAATGTTTCGCAACTTTTGATTTCCATCATATGGCGAGCGTACCTTCTATAATATAAGGTATGCTCTTCTCTCCGTTTGTCTGTAACACTTGGTGATGCATTTGACGAACTTGGCAAATAATCTAGCTTGATTCTATTTCGTCACAGATTGACGAAAATATCATCAAAATTGTGTAACTGACACTAAATTAATGAAAATGACGCGTAATTGATGAATTAATTATTGAAATATTTTAATATATAGACTATATTGGTTATTGACGATGCTATCAATATTGATAATTGTTTATTTAGAGTTGACCGAAATATAAGTTAATTGGGTACTTTGAAATAGCTTTACATTTTGTCATCCGGAAAATCGCCATATGTACAATTCAACATTAAAACAGAGTACCGTTGATCTTATACATTATTTTCTGACAAAGGGGTCAATTCATTGCATTATATAAGGAAAGTCATGTGCTGCCCACATAAGATTTTTTTCATAATAAAACGGAAAATCCTGTTTTGCAGTTCATTGTAAAAACAATTTCAGCATTATTTGCCTATGAAAAAAGAGATAGATTTCCTTATAGGCGAGAGATTGCCATATTACCAAGAGAGAAAATCAGTGGGCGGATGACTTTCTTAGAAAAACTGCTACGCATATACGTTAGATTATAGGAAATTCGCGTGAATATAGTTTGTTCAGACGTATAAGTCTTACTGAATTGAAATTTGAACATTTTCCTCACTACTTTACACACTATGCTTAAATAGACTATAGAATCTATAGAATAGGTCGTTCAAGATTGTTGCATAGAAAAAATATAGGATGTGTTTTATTGGATATTATAAGATAATGAAATTATTGTGCAATGTTAAAATCTTGTTCGCTTAAAAGTAGTCTACTGCGAAATTATCCTGCTCTAATTATATATCATAGTAATTTACTTCTATCATCTCTAAGTTCATGTACGTTAATATGACAATTGTTTTCTCTCAAAAATAACATCTGTTACTTAATTAGAGCAGATGCCAATAAATAGTATTTTACATCATTACTAAAATGTGTGAGCGATGAAACAGTGTCTAAATTAAATAAATTCAGCTGATTTAATACAATAAAATATAAACACACTATAGTTGAAATAACCTAGATAGAGCAAAAATAATAAAAACATAGTCACACCAAATAAAATAGGGACGTCGCAAGATTATTGTGTGATACTAAAATAGTGACTCTTGTTTTTGCCTTTATATTAAGTCCTGCTATAGTGCATATTGTCCGTAGAAATTTGTCCCAATCTTTATTAGATCATGTACATATAGAAAAGTCTATAACTAAATATTTTTTAGACTTTTAGGTTTTGTCATTCTAACCAAAATTAATTTTAGCCTTTCTGTTTTGTCATGGGAAATTTATAGCTGTGTAAAAATACACTATTTCAAGTGTGTTCAAAAAATAAGTGTATCTAATCGTTGAGACGCAAAACGGTTTGATTCCCAAAACTGGTTCACACTGAAGTTTTCTCTCCCCTAAAATGGAGTGAATATTATTTTCTTCCTAATTCAAAATCGTCACTCAAACTTTAATTACACGTGGATTGTCGAGTTCTGGATTGTCAAATTGAAAATAAAGGTCGACATAAACTAATTGAATTCTGGTCCTCATAATTGAGCCCAAGTACAAACTACGCTTTCATGACAAAAATATCCTTAATTTACTTAAATTCCACATTTGACCGGTCAAACCGGACTTTTAGTCCTGTGACCAAGGATACTGCCAGTACACCACTGCAGACAAACTAGGTATTCCCTTAAAATGTATTACGTCAAATCGTTGTAGCGATAAAACACTTTTATGATACATGCTCAACAGCTTCTATAACTAAATATATTTTTTCTAAAAGTTATTCTAATTGATATTGAAACATTGTTGTAAGTGATCGAATGTACTTGCCAACTTCACAAAAATCTTTCGAATTTATACTATATATTAGTTAGGATGACAAAATGTATTGCCATAAGAATTACAGTTGATGAAATCTGATAAATGTAACAAATATGTTATAACATTACGAATAATATATTTTTTTATTTATTTTTTACCAAAACTAATATAATTTCTTTGTTTATAAATTCTTGGGGTTGCTTCACCGCTCCCGTGAGGTTAAAATATCTCAAGAGCAAAAATCGATTTAGTTTCCCTCACAATTTCTTCTTAAAATTGTTTTATATTGAAGAGCAACTTCAAAAAATTGTAATTGATAACTAGTCTTAAAGGAAATTACATATTCTGCCTACGAAGTAAATATGGATTAACTTTAAAATATCGCAATTTTGAATTACCTAAAAATCTTGTGACGTACAGATAATGGTTATAAAACGACTGAGGCTAATATTTGTAAAATGTCTAGAGCTTCATCTTATGAATGTATGTTAATATTATGTGCACATTTAGAACCAGACATAACTAAATTACCCTCGAAAAAAAAGTTTTCCATATTCAAATGAAGTCATTAAAGACGTATAAATTTATATAAGTTTGACATTGAAAAAACAAAAAATACCTTATAACTTGCATTACCTGAAAATTTACATTTATATATTGCTGATGACTTACGGTGGTTGAGCGGTCAAGGCAAGCTTTTCTCGTACTTACTAGGCTGCCGAGTTGTGAGTTCGAGTTCCACCTGCGTGCATGGGTGTTGTATTGTTGGGCGCAGTGTGTTCCGCCCCAACTGATTCTACGGGGCAACGTGATGTGGCGGCTAAATGGTTCACGCTGCTGGCCGATGTATAGGCGAATGATGGTGTATCAAATGCCTGGCCATTTGTAATAAATAAATATTGAGGATTTGAAAGCTTCATAGCCCTCCAAATGACAAAATATAAAAATATTATTTGAGAAAATAGCAAAAAAAAATATTTTAGCAATCCAAGTTTATAATTTGAAATTTATTTACTACGCTTATTACCAAATTAAAAATAAGACCGTTAGGCAGATTATATATTTAACATTTTCTAGGTGACGTCATTGTTGTACGCATGTATAATGAGATAGTCATCATTAGCGGTAAGGTCAAAGATCAAATTATAAAGTGCTCCTGATTCCTGTTATATGGACTGTTTGTCCGACAGTGCTGTACTGCCCCTTTTTGCAGATCAAGCATTGTAAAGGTTAGAGAGCTGAAAAAGCGGAATTGCATGTACATGTAAATAGATTTGTATATAGACGAATGCAGCATCGTGTGAATATTGTTTTTTATAATAAGATGCGCATATTTTAATTTAAATATGCTTCATTTATCCGCGAACTGTGTTTGTATCATCCGTTTATTTATGCTTGCTGCATTAAAATGCCAGTATCTTATGCCACAAAGAAAAATGAACTTTGTTCTTTTTTCCCTGTTTAAAGAACAATTTTGTGTCATTAATGACCATAAATGAACAGGATTTTCATTCCACTCATACCAGCAGACTGTGACATATAGTTGTAATTACTGAGTTTATTATTTCTCATTCTTGTTGCAGGGAGAGTAAAACAAACCGAGAGTATTTTCGTCTTCCTCTCTATTTTCCCCAAAGGTGTATCAAGACCAAAATATAGCTTTCATTAAACCCCTGTTTTAATCCTTCTGGGATTTCCTGCGCTCTTAAAGACAAATATTGCGCTCTCAAATTTTAACGACTTGGAAGTATTTTAAACATTTTTTTATTTCTTCATTCCATTATTGTGAAATAGTATTTTATTCACGTCTTTGATCGATATTTAATGCGGTGTGTTTAGTTAATTAGAATGTTAATAAGTACTTATAAATAATTTATTGAATTTTTAATGTTTCGTAATGATAAATGGTATTTTGATGATAGAATATTTAATATAATGTGTTTGATTTGTGTATTTATGTTCGTTATTCATATATAATATCTGTCTTTAAAATAATATTAATCAAATAGGTATTCAATAATCAATTATGCCATTTTCCGATATATTGAGGATGCATAAATGAATTCTAAATATTCGATATTGTTATTATTTTAATCGCTATTTTCGGACTGATACAGCCACAAAAACATATGGGTAATATGCATTGTTATTTTTTGTTTACAAATTTAGTCATGTCCACCTTATATTAAAGATCCCTGTTAACATTTTCTTATCAAATATCGCCTGAAGTACTGTGCAAAAAGGCATACCATATTAACTATATAAATAATTATTAATGTGAAACTTTATTGCGATGTGTTTGAAATGGATATGAAACAGGAAATATGCACAAAATCATGATGCACAAAATTAATGTTTTCATGATGCACAAAATTAATGGTATCCTGATGCACAAAATTAAGGTTATCATGATTCACAAAATTAATGTTATCATGGTGCACAAAAAGGATACGTTGAAATGAAATGTCTATCTCATTATGTTTACGGGAAAATTACTTAGTCAATCGTATACTTTGTCCGAAATGTATCATAAATTGTTATAGTTATTTTTTATTGAACTAGCAATGAAGAACATTGCATGCTCTTTGTTTTTTCAAACAGACAGGTGACTAGATTTTTGGCACCTTAGACGAGATGTTATACAAGCGCCCTTCTGTTCTCTATTTATAGTTTTCAAAAATATTTGGAAGGGATAAATTAATGTATTAGTGAACAAAAGTTAAATAGGGACATAACGCCAAAGAATCGATGGCTTTCTGCGAGTAAAAATTCCGCATGTATATTGAATACCAGAATGAGTTCTAGTATGCAATTTTTTGCTCCTTGCTAAGATAATCATCTTTTTCGTTGTGTGACCTTGGTCACAGAACTTTCTCTACAATATCCCAGAGATGTCACCTCGCCACTGTCCTTGGCATGTTTTTGATAAAAAATTCAAGGGTCACTGAACAATGCTGGTGATAGTGTATAGAAAATAAAACATATGTTGATATAATAAAGATAAATCAGCATAAACCGGGAATCAAATCATAGTCTCACCTCTTGGTTTGTACCCAGTGATGATGTCTCTGAGCAATTCATTACTTGGAAGTGTTTTCAATACAATTTAAATCGGGAGTAGCGACAAACTCCTAGATCATTAAAACACTGGGACATTTGACTTTTACTCATTTGATGATTAAAAAATAAACTTATCCAGAACCAGTGATCGATCTCGAAAATGAACCCACTTAAGATTAATAAATATTCCACTCATGTTAGGAATTATTTTGAATTACCCTACAAATGATAGTGATTTAAAGGTAACATATAGTTTACTCAAAATCAGATTTTGGCCTTTTGAAAGAGTTTTACCTTTATCTGAGTCAACATTTGCAAAATAAGAGATATATCTCCAGCTACAAACGACAATCCCTAACTGGCATATATCTCAATCAATATTAACGATTTCGGATGAAAAGCTGTTTACAGACAAGAGTTGTCTTCTCCCTGTCGTCCATCTTGTTACTCCAAAAAAGAAACAGAGTTGTACAAAACCTGGGTTGTACAAAAAAGTATCAGAATTTGAACGAAGACAAAGTATTATCGTAGTTTTGGGTACAACATTGACAAATTTGAATAAAAGTTGTCATTTATTCAGAATTAAAGAACAATAATACTGATACAAGTAGATATTTGATCATTCATTAAAAAATTACAACTGGCATTTCTGCCCGGCCGTCCAAATAGATGCTCAAGTCCCTTGGATGAGTCGGACGGTCTGGGTCTTCAACTGGCATTTCTGCGGCCGTCCAAATGGTTGCTCGAGTCTTTAGGATGAGTCGGACGGTCTGGGCCATCGACTGGTATTTCTGAACATTAACTAAAAATATTTCTTTGGTACAAATCAGTTAAACACAAACATTTATGTTTTAAGTTTATTTTTAGACTATTATACTCGATATCAGTCCCTGGAATACACATCGGCAGGGGCCTGAGATCAAACTCTGGCTTTCTGTATTGCGTACAGATATGCTACTAACTATATGATACTCGATTTTGGTCCTATGAGAAAATACTAAAATTATCTTATATACTCCTACTCAGTAAAATTTTTCAAGGAAGGAAAGTTACAACCCTCTCTAGCCACTACCGCTATGTGTTGCACTTTCAAGTGTCATTTGTAGAGTATTAAGCATAATTTCTGTAGCTGAAAAGATAAGCAGCTAGCCCCAACGATAAAAATTCTGGCTTTCTAGACTGCGCCTTGAAAAGTCACTACAGCCGGACCACGGACAAATGGCCTTAAGTAAAATCCTTAAGTAAAAGCCTTAAGTAAAACTCTTAAGTAAACCATTGGTCAACGCCGAGTTAAGAAACAGCAGCATAAGCAACAACTGCCGGACCACGGCCCAACTACTTCAAGTTATATCCGCCAAGCTATCGTAACAGTACCGACCGCGAAGCTGCTGTATTTCACTTTAGATGACGCTAAAACAAGTTATTTTACATAACGTTGCACTTTTATCAGTCACTCTGTGAGTTATACCAAATCTGGAACCAAAACATTTATTACTGTCTTTACAGTTAACACACTTTATCTGTTCCTTACAATTCCATAGTTTAAACAAAACTGTACAGTATTTGCTGTACGAAACTGTACTTTATTTGTTGTACAAAACTATACAGTATTTACTGTGCAAAACTGTTGAACTAAACTGTACAGTATTCTTAGTACAATATTTGCAAATATATCCAAACTATTATTGACGCATATTGACCTTGAAGAACTCCATGTAATAGATTTGATTTCAACCTAGATTTATTATTCACTTCCTACAAATATAATTAAATGAAACAGGGGAATGCAGGGGATACACTTGGATATAAGAAATAATTCCGCATTATGAAGACTCAAGTGTGGTATTTTATAAATACAAATTTACAATTAAACGATACTGAGAAAACCGCGATACAGAGACGGAGTAGTCAGTGTTGTTGGAACTCCGCCAGCAATGACAGGAAGGAGAAAAATGCTTGCGTATACTCGTAATTTAACCAAAAGAAGAATTTAAGTTATTCTCCGAATCTGAAAGCAAAACCCACTTTAAGGAAAAGTTATTTGGGATCGAAGTAATGTTGCGGTTTTGTTATGTTGAAGAGGAATTTTGTTATTTCCATTTAAATATTGTGAAAATAGTTAAAGCATGTGCTGCACTTTATATGGCTACTTAGATGTTTTACGCAACTGAAGCACTGTTTCTCTTGTTTCATCCACAACACTCTGCTAACTTTATAAATTTTGGAATATGATTACCGTGGAAACAGATAACACCAAAAAATAAAAGAATCTGAATTATACAAAATCTCCTTTTGATAGATTTGTCTCTATCAATTAAATTCAAAGTACGTAATATGATGTGAAAGACCCAGGCCACCCGACTCACCCTAGGGTATGAGCTGCTGGTTAAGTGGACGGGAGCGTAATATGATGCTGTTGTTGTTGTTGTTGTTGAGACCCAGACCGTCCGACCTACCAAAAAGGTGTAAGGTAACAGTTTGGACGAGTAATATGATGTTGTTGTTGTTGTTGAGACCCAGACCGTCCGACCTACCAGAAAAGTGTAAGGTAACTGTATGGACGGCCGGGAAGTGCCACCCAATTTAGACCGGAACCCAGTGGGGGAGGCATCCACAGGGACCGTACCCTCCTTCCCCTACCACCAACCTCTCGGAAGGACTTACGGACCCACATGTTTAACGTGATCGTACTCCGCATGAACACGGCGGCATTTTGTGGTAGCGTGCAAATCTAGCGCGCAAACCACGGGGATACCGCACCCGAGATGGCCAACAGCACGCGGTGTTCCGAGGTGGTCACCCACCAAGTACTAACCGCGCCCGATGCTGCTTGACTTCGGTGATCTAACGAGAACCGGTGTTTTCAGCACGGTACGGCCTTTGGCAGTAATATGATGTTGTTGTTGTTGAAACCCAGACCGTCCGACCTACCAGAAAGGTGTAAGGTAACTGTTTGGACGGTCGGGAAGTGCCACCCAATTTAGACCGGAACCCAGTGGGGGAGGCATCCACAGGGACCGTTCCCTTCTTCCCCTACCACCAACCTCTCGGAAGGACTTTCGGACCCACATGTTTAACGTGATCGTACTCCGCATGAACACGACGGCAGTTTTGGCAGTGGCTGGAATCGAACCCGGGCCTACCGAGTGCAACTCCAGCGCGCTAACCAATGGGCTACCGCGCCCGCAGTAATATGATGTGAAGTAACAGATAATATATTGTAAATATTAAGTTTAAAAACAGCTTTCATATGTGAACATTCTAATATCGCTTTCTATTATATCACTTTACATTATTATCGTCCATACGAAGGGTAATTTGGTCATCAATTACGGTTTCAAATGCTATGTGAGCAATTTAAAACTGTCATCTTTCATGAAACACTCGAAACCAATACTAGATTATTAAGTGAATTCGGACCACATTTCTCTTGAAATATTTTAGTCAACATCTGGACTCAGAGTCGGTAAAATTTTAGTCTGACCATGATTCATGGTTAAAGTTATTAATTTATGTTATAGCGCTGCATGGAAATGCATTAAAAATGCAGTTTTGCAGAGAACATTTTTTAAACACCTTTTCATATAATTCTCGGTCGAGTAGAGCTTTAAATATTTTTCGACCGGAATATTTCGAGTTCAACACTTCCAATTCCAATATTTTTGATTTTTTAAATTTATATTTATAAATCTAAAAATAAATACAGGATACGATATTACAAAAATATCGTTTCTGAAAATGCAAAACAAAATTGTTCTTATAGATTTACTTCTGTTTAAAACTATATTCAGAGGCATCTTTACTTGATTATATCCATTTATACAGCCAGGTGGATCCTCCCTCCATACTAATATATTTCTTGAAGTGTCACAAGTTTATTGTAGAAAGAATGAGGGAATAAATGTAAAATACTGAATATGTATTGTGAAATGAATTACTTTACAGTTTTAATTTTAGTGTATATTTGTTATTCAACTGACTATGCACGTCATAATATTTTCAATGAATCAAACGCCGGCAGTGGTCTTTTATGTGTGTGTGTTTCTTTTTTGCGACTCTTGAGGCAAAATCCGAGAAAATATAAAAACTCCTCTTGGCGTACGAATTTTCTCGCCTTTTATGTTTACAACATATTTGTTCCCTCTCGGATTTCGTTAATTTTTGGATCGATATTTTAAGCTCTCGTTGTTTTAAATCCTTCCTTTCTCAACCTGGTGGATTGAGTAGCATCGGTGATTTGCAATGGTGATTTGCATTGGTGATTTGCATTGGTGATTTGCATAGGTGGATTGAGTATTATTTTTCGTTCACTGATTCACTGGTTTTCAAATACATTAGGATGCTACGAGTTTAAACTTCATAGAAAAGGAAAACCATTCTGTAGTAGTGCAAAAGTTATTGTGATGAATATTTTCCCCCAGTTGATCAATCAGCAGTTTCATTCAAATGCATCATAAATTGTGTACAACTTAACGTGTGTGCGTACAATTTAACTTGTATTAAATCTGTTAGTGATTTATTTTTAATGTAGACTCCAGGTTAAAAAGTGTTGCAATGTATAATATGTCTGCTTTAAAAACGTAAGTACAAATTATCTTTATTTATTTGTTACATAAATTTTAAATTATTGTCTGAACCAGAAACTACTAATGATTTCAGATATAAAACAATTAGTAAGAAATAAATCATATGTGTGTGATAATCAGGCCGAATATGACACTTCTTCTCTCACTTGCTTGTAACGTACTGAATGTAACGTACAAGCACTGCTTGTAACGTACTGAATGTAACGTACAAGCACTGCTTGTAACGTACTGATGTGGATGAATTTAACTGTATACATCAGAGTGTTAGATTTATGCAATTAAGACATTGTACAGGATCCGTATAATCAAGTTATGTTGTCTCCGAGTATAGTAGTGAGTTTCACAATTTTTATTTTATTTTCATTTTTTATTTTTCTTAGATTACCAACTACGTAGCACAGATAATAGAAACATTGGTTCTCTAGGTATAGCTGTACTTGGTATAGCCCATTAAAAATGCCTTAAATTACAGATATGATATTCTTACATTCAATTTTTCAATCATATAGCACTTCATGCACACTTCTTGCATGTTCGTTATTAATTGTTGCATACGGGTGGAAAGTGTTATAATGATGTACTTTCACATTTCCATATCATATATTAAATTCCTCTTTTAAATTTTGCAAATGTGTATTTATATGGTTTACGATCTTTCACATGTAATATTTGGTTATTCAGTGTCATCTAAATATAATAATTTATTTTTTATTACTATTCTTATATATCTTTTAAAAATGGCTATTTTGTAGTTAATTTTCAGTTTCCCATGTCATGTTTTAATTATGTTAGTAAATTTCAATTTTTGTAATTTACTAACTACATTGCACTTTGTGACTTTCTATTACCCTTATCATCGATTTTGGATGAATGTAAAAATGAATAAGCAATCTTGACTGAATAATGCGAAGAAATTATTTCAAAGTAATATATGTCTCCCCTTAATAATGGAGACAAATGTAAGCAAAGTTAGCTGCGATATTTTTCGCAGCTTTTTGTGATGTTTTCCCCTACAGCATTCAATCCCCGTTGATTCGCTATTGCATTAAGAAATCAATACTTTCCGAAAACATGGCGAACAGATAACGCAGATAAATGAAATCTTTTGTATCTTCGAAGCCGAAAACTATGTCAAACAGAGTCGAAAGTTTTATTTGAGTGATTTTTCTTCATTAAATCCCAGAGTGCGTTTAGGTGAAAGTTGCATTTGTCTGTTCTTCCTGTTTTAGATTTATCGAGCATGTTTGCGCACTAAGAATAAATGGCTCTTATGTAAAATAACGCATCCGAGTCGTTGTAAAAGTTCCTTATACAGAAATTTACACATATCTATATAAAAATTAATACAAAAACAAATAAAAAAATTGCTTTTGGGACATTTTGTTTTTTTAATACTCACATTTGTTTTTTAGTGGATTTCGAGTTCAAAGTGTTCATTTTATGCATAAAACTTTAAAAAATATACTAGCACCTGCAAATGTTTATTTATTTTTAAGAAGTAACGTTACATAGCCCAATAGTTGGCATGCATTACTAGCCTTTACAAGATATAAGCGAAATTTGTGCTATCGTTATTAGCTGTAATTCTTTTATATACATTTAGAGAATGCTTTCATTTCTCCATTAATCACTTGAAATCGTGTATATATATATATATATATATAAACATATATATATATATATATATATATATATATATATATATATATATATATATATATATATATATATATATATATATATGTATAACATCAGTCATCGTACCGAAAAGTAAATAGAATGACCTTAGAGAGAAACATATAAAGAGTTATTTAAAAACTGTTTCTCCAAAGAGATAGAGATTAAGTATATTTATATATTTATAAATTAATTTTTTCCATGTTAGGGATATATAATATATTAAAAAAATGAGTATATATATGTTTTTTATATATAGTACAATTCATATAAAGTTATATGTAGTTAATGTACATACATTAATTACTGATAAATTCTTTACAAGTTAATTATGTGAATAATTTGAATTAAAAATTTCCAATATCTTGCATTCTGTCATTAACAACAGTAATAAAGTGAGGAAGACTGTCAGATTTATGCTTGCTTGCTGATCTAATTGTATATCTCTGAACACATATTTTTTTCCATTTAATTTAGTGTTTAAAATATTTGCACTGTTAATTTATCGATTTAATAATTATATTTTTACATGCTTTTGTGGCAACGTTATTGGGAAGTTCAATGATATATTTACTGAACTTAATGAAAATCATAATCAGGCGTTTACGAACTTAACTTTCCTACTAAGCTGCATGGCTCACTGTTTAGCCTTTGAATCTCGGGAGGGCTTGAAGTATGCATGGTTGTTTTCTTTGAAACGTAGATCCTTATGACTAATTTGCAGGTCCTTGCGAAGGCATCTCTCATTTTCATTGAACGGTTGTAATGATTTAAAAAATCCAATGTTTTGACCAATTTATGACACTAGAAATCTGTACAGCTGTTTTTTACAACGTAATTAATAATAAGCAATATTGAATTATGCAATTTAATAAAAGTGGAAATGATGGCGCCTCTCAAAATTCGGAATAAAGTTAAATTGATGCTGATTGAAAATTGAAGTAAGTGCTCATGGAAGTAAGTGCTCATGGAAGTAAGTGCTCATGAAAATAAGTGCTCATGGAAATAAGTGCTCATATAAGTAAGTGCAAGAGATCAAATATCAAAGCATATTGTACCTTAAAATACATTCTTTTAAATCTTTAAACAGTTTGCATTTAAAAAAATGCTGTGATTATTATTTTCAACCATTGAGTGGCATTGGGTATTCACGAAGATATTTTTAAATGATAATACATTTCCTGTTTTTAAATTTTTAACTTAAAAAGCTTTTCACATTAGTTTATTTCTTTAGATTTGTCTCCTGTGACCTGTATTTAAGACATTTTAAATAAAATACGGGTTTTATGTTTAATACTGTTTATGTTTGATTTTTTATGTTTGATTTTTTAATGCCATAATAATTAAAAGCAACCAATTATTACTTCAAGTCAGTTTAAATAATAAAAATCACCAGGTAATAGGAGATAATAAGAAAATAACGAATTGCTTTGGGAGTATGAGGGATGACTCCGTAATTTAATATGATGTTAGTAAGAATTAAGAAATATAGAAAAAAGTAAAAATTATAATTAGCTTGGAAGTTAACTTTTTCATAAGAAAAATGTAAATTTTTATAAAATATACAAAAGAAAAATTAATTGCGTATGTTGCAAATGATTTTTAAAGAAATCCAAACTTCCGAATGAAAATATCTCAAGGGGAGAAAACCTTTAAATTCAAAAAAGACGTTATGTAAAAAAATTTTTTTTCAGTCTTTAGAACACTAATTACACACGCAAAGATGTGTGAAGAAAAGTGCACGCAGCTATGAGATATGCCATCAGCATTAGTTTAACTAACAGAATTGCAATTTATTTATTTAAATATTTAACTCAGTACTATGGATACAATTAATTTACTCATAGTTAGTTGAATAATAAGTGTCACTACATCTATGTTAAAAAATCCTTTATTTGCATATTTCTAGGAGGTAGAGTATTTAGCATAAAAATGTCATCGGTTAATCGAGTTAGTATTTTCCTTGGAAATATCCGAAAGAATATTTTATATAAATGTATTTAATACATTTTAAAAACATCAATGGCTCATTTCTTTGCTCCGACACCTATTAAAAATAATCATCTTTAAAAATAGTTTTATTAAGGTTGCAAATATACAGCGACCATTTTTTAAGTAGGGTAACACAGAGTGTCACACGCGTGATATTTATTATTAGATTCATATTTTCGGAAATTATGGACTTCTAAGATTGTTTATTTCCTCTGCTACTAGAGGATAGCACATATCAGGTACATGGTTCCTCAAACATTTAAATTTTGAGTCACTAGTAGAAATGTGGTCGATCTGTTTTATAATAAGAGTTCTGCCAGTGTAAGCCATATCACCAGCTGAGATTAATTGCCAACTTGTTAAGGTATAATTTTAATGATGCAACCGAACCCCATACTGACAACGGTACGTGCGAATTGTTTCAGAAGTGCCACTGAGAGGTATTTGAACGTCCAACTTATAGCCCTGACCTGGCGGATCTTGACACTCATTTCTTCAGATTTAGGATCCATACCGTGGTGCATCTAATCAGAAAATGCCTTTCAAGTATGGAAGTTATATGGGTCATTAATATGGTCCTTGTAACTTAAAGTTTATCCTTACATTGATATGCGAATAAATGGATGCATGCAGCAGGCCTGGTTAATTTATTTATTAAAACGCTCTAGTATCTTATACTAGGGGACAACTGGCACTGAGTATTTGTGCCACAAGTGATCCCCTGATTTATCAAATTTAAGTTCAATTCCCCCATTTTTGTTTAGTGTGACGTATGAGATATAGTGTTTGAGGTTGTGTTTTGTGAAAGAGCCAATTGCACTAATAATCGAAAGATTGTCTAGATACCCATGCATAGATACTGCGCAAAGGGTATGGAGAAGATAAATTAGAAAATGCTTACAGATGGTGATCTTGATGAAGCTATAGCAGACATCAGATGCGGAATGTCAGAGGTACAAGCTAGTAAGCAATTTAAAGGGAGTGTACACCTCACAGTTTCTAAAAACCAATTTTTTTTAAATTGATGCTAAAGATTGTACATTTCTGAACATTTTAAAACAAACCTGAATGAAAAAAATTCCATTGGAACGAATGTTGTGATTAAATGTATTTAGACACGACATGTAAAATAGTATCAAGCGTTAAAAATGTAAACAGTATCAAATATTAAAGTATATAGTGTCAAGTGTTAAAAGTATAAACAGTATCAAGTGTTTAAATATGTATCGAGTGTTAAAGTAT
Source organism: Amaurobius ferox (assembly GCA_951213105.1). Taxonomy (NCBI): domain Eukaryota; kingdom Metazoa; phylum Arthropoda; class Arachnida; order Araneae; family Amaurobiidae; genus Amaurobius; species Amaurobius ferox. The sequence goes on along the minus strand of OX578141.1, from coordinate 38,422,779 downwards.
AGAACTGCTACTTTGTACTTTTAACACAATTGGTACTTTTTTATGCATTCCTGGCATGATATAAAATTTTCCAAACATCCATCTAAAATTGTCCAAACATGTATAAATATTATTTATGCATAAAATGACTAACTATTGTGGTCTAAAAATTCTAACATATTTAATTATAATAAATTTAATGATTAAAATATGAACATTTTCGAATTTTGTCGAAAAAAGAATTTAGTTCAAAAAATATGTATATATTACTTTTAATTTTGTCATTTTGTAAATACAATACTTCTCTATGCTATAAAAATATTTATGTTAAATTGAACTTTAATATCCGCAGAAATTTGGATGCAACACAAGAACATTGTTATTTTCTCAACAATACAACATATTTTCTTTTAACAATTTTAACTTAAGTAGACACATTCTGTTATAAGTATTTAAAAGATAAAAGTTTCTATAAATTTGTATCTATAAATATGCATAAATTAGAAGGTTTAATGGGATGCAATTGCAATTATAACAGAATAAATACAAAATATGAATGGTTTTGAAACATTATATGTATATAAGACATTAAATTGACATATGGAAGTATATGGCAGCAGATTTGCAGAAAATAGTGCAATCCAATAGAACAGAATTATTTATAATAATAAAAGAAGATGTCTGTTTGTATGTCGCATAGCGGAAATACCAAGCGACCACAGCCAAATTTCATATTTGGTACAGGAATACCTCGACGCCTGAAAGGAAACACCTCTGTGAGATTCTTAAAAATTCGAAATAGTTTTTAGTTTTTAAATGAAGCACCATTTTGAGCAATTTCCACACAGATTGGTTCCTTAGCGATTGAAAATATTATTACAGAGCTTACATCTTGATTCCACTGCAAATATTGGCGAATGCTCTTTTAAACAGATGTTTAAGGGATCCGCTTAAAGACCTTAACTAGAGAGAAACTTAGAGAAACTTAGACCTTAGAGAAACTTAGACCTTAACTTAGAGAACTTAAAGACATTTTTACAATAATATTTAAAAGTTTTATAACAATTTATATATTATTATATATTTATTATATTATTATATTATATTTATTATATTATTATATATTTATTATATTATTATATTATTATATATTTATATATTATTAATATATTATTTAAAAGTTTTTAAAATAATATTTAGAACTTAGACCTTAGAAAAACTTAGACCTTAACTTAGAGAACTTAAAGACATTTTTACAATAATATTTAAAAGTTTTTGGGAAGAAAATGTATTTAAATTTAAAATTTGAAAGCTAAAAATAGTGAGTTACTGAAAATTGTATGTTTCAAAAACACCTGAGACAAATAGAGCAAAATATATATTTTTAATTTTGCTAAAATATGCGCCAAATGAAGAAAAATTTATAATTCAAGACATAATACCTTTTGTTAAAATTAAAATTGAAATGAAGTTCAAAATAGGGTTTTTATGTATATTGCAAGAAAACAGCATAAACCATAGTGGTTAATTTCAATTATTCATAGTTTTGAATAACTTGAAAGAAATGAACGAAAATTAAAGCAATAATAAGAATATATAGCAAGTAGAAAAAATATAAATTTCTTTCTAGTGTTCTTTAAAGCTGTAACACATGAAACATTAGTAATTTTTTGAAGTTGCATTGAAACGCAATAAATGTAAAATATATTTTGAAAATAAACTAAAAGCATCTTAAAGTCATAGCACGCTCGAATTCGGTCCTTTTGATTGAAAATTCACTCCTTCGATCTCCTCTTGCAACAAATGATGGGCTTTGATGATGGTAATTAAGTGCTTGAAAGCTCTTTGGATTAATTATATGAGCAAATCCCAATAATTTAATGTGAGAAATGCTAAACGTTTAAACTTTATAGGTTGTAACTGATAATTGATTTTTAATAGTTTATTGCTATATATTTAAATGACTTTTACTTTCCCCTCCTACATTCAGCAAGCATTAAAATATGCATTAGTTTTATAATATTTTATTATTACTTCGATTGATAAGTTTTAAAGTATTTATTTCACAGACATCAAGAGAACGATAGCCTTAATAACGCTCATCTTTATTAGCTTTGAAATACGTTTTCTCTTAAACAGATGAATCCTGTATTTTGAGTTTAAAAAATGAGTTATTTTGATTTTGTTTCGGCTGATAATTTATTGGGGGAGAAATCAATCTGTCTAAAAATAACAAAAATTCAAATAAGTTGAAGGGGATGCCAAAATAAAGGCTGCATCAATACGAAGATAAGTATTTTCATTTTATGATTCACAGTTTGGAGGCAGACAAGAATCGAATGATTGCTTTTCTGAGTTCTGGAAAAATATTGAACATAATACACCTGGAAATACTTTTGCAGGTACAACTCAACTCAAATACAGGGAATATGGCACATAGTCTTTAAGTAAGCTATAAAAATAATTAATGAAACGTACTGGGATAAAAGCCGAGCAAAGTATTCGAGTAGGGTATCAAAATATACGTCGCAGCAAAAATTAGAGTAAAAATTGTGTTTCGTATTTCATATTTGAAATCACTGTGGTGGGGTAAGGTAAAATTTCTTGACAATAAGTTCTTAAGTGAAATAATTTTATGTTAGTCGATTTTAATTCGTATTTGTAAATATTTCATTACGCTAAACATGTACCGCTTGTGAGCATATTTTAATGCTGACGTTAACAAATATATAATATAATTTAACATAATTATTATAATATAATTTATTGAATATTTTAACTATTATCAATTTAACAGACATATTACACCTACTTTTTACCAGAATTCAATGAACTTAACAACAGTATTTTTAACATATTGCAATTTGCACTTTCCCCATAGTGGTTACGATATATTCAGACAAAAGTGAGTGACTTAGAGTACATTTTGTGCATTTATTTCAATTGGAAATATAACAAGTTATATTTATATCCAGTTGATTATATGCATAAGAAGACTTTGATTTCTTCTATTCGACAAAATCCAATGGCGGTAGTTTGTAGGCCATTTTTATGCAAATGCAAATATCTTATTTCACTCTAGTCGAAAGGGGATATCAGTTTGACTCAGATATTTGTGTAATATGGGAATATCGTATGTGATATCTACCTCGGGGAACCCTGCACTGTGAGTATTTGAGGGAGCTTCGAAGGGTAGAATGCGATGTAAAGACATTTTCGGGATATAAATTATTTAATCCTGACATGACTTTTTGAAAATAAATATTAGTAGAACGTTGGCAAAATACAGTTAGCAACTGATTCTCACCTTAAACGAATTAGTGTATAAAACGCACACGCAAATTGAGAAAAGTTTTAAATGCGTGTTTTAAAGGTTTTTAAAATGTTTCTAAAATTAAAACGGTATGTCTGTTTTTAAGCGAGTTCATAGTAAAGTAGAGGAACCTCTGGCAAATCATAAAAAATGAAGTATCAGTGCCGGAGTTCTATACACAGTTGAACTGAGTGAAAATTTTAGGATCGAATTTTTTAAAGTTTTCATATTACAGTATAGATATTTTAAAGTTTTCATATTACAGTATTTGTAAATAATTAATATACTATATTGCTGGACATTGTTAACTACACTGATTTTTAACTAAGATTGTGTTCCAGATTTCTGACCAATTTTCAATGCACTCTTTCAGACATGCCTGCAGAACGTTTTCCGAGGGGGAGCAACCATGACTTAATATTTAATAAATTGGTTACAAAATTTTAACTAATTTAGAATTTTGGAAATATTAAAAATGTTATATTTTGTACGTATTTATCTTACATAGGTAATATATTTAAAAATATCGGGCATTTCATTCACTCTTAGCATTTTTATGTTAAATTATTTTATTTTACTCAGTAAGGAAAGAAAACGTATTCAAAGTGTGAATTCCAAAAAAATTCCACTTACAATACAAAACATTTTCCAAGTTTAAACGCCAATCGCCCAGCCTCCCCAGTCAAAAATATCACGCTACGCTACTGGTAAGGATTTATTTATTCAATTCATGGAGTATATCTTAGTTCGGAAGACAATTCTGAGAATTGGAAGAAACTCACAACCAACTGACTTAACATCGCACAATTTAACATTCATATACTGGACTAAGTAGTACAATTAGATGAATTAAGAAATCATAATTTAGCATTTAAAAGACATTAAGAATATGACGATAAAATAATTAATCATTAATATCATCAGAGTTTCCATTTGTATCAGAAGTAATCATAGCATTTCTCAAGGCCTACACAAATAGAAATTATTATTCACTTCGTCTATTTCTGCAATGATTTGAACAATAGCAATACTTAAATTGTAAAATACAACGTCTGCTGGGAAAATATCATATATATTTAATACAGACCCCAAATATTTTTGCACACTTTCACAGGCCATTCCTTGACCAGAGTTTTTCTATAAGTCGAGGTTCTTCAGCCTTAGGTAAATAGACACTCTTGACCTGGAGGTAGTACGACGGTTAGCATCTTTTCTATTTACAATTTGTCCCACAGTCCCACATAAACGTCAGATTGCACAAGCACACTGATGTAGCACCAGCCCATTGGGTGCGCTTGGAACTCAGTCAGGAATCTTAAGGAACTCAGTAGTTAATATACATCGATTGGCAATCTATAAAAATTCAGGGTAAACCATAGAAGCACACGTGAGGCTGGAGCCTGTACTCAGATAAGCGGATGAAAATCTCATATCCAACCATCACACAGGGATCAGTACTCAGAAAAATCCTCATAGCAGACATTTTTTCACACAAAGAAATACCCAGAAAAGTCATCAGGCGTGTGTTGTTCCCAAATATCGTTGTTCCAGCGTATTATAATTCTCACATAAAATAGTGGAATCATCCCATCGAAAATAGTATAGCCCAAGGCTTAGGTTTTGGAAGTAGTGCATTCCTCCAATTGACAATTTTAACCGACGCAAAACATGGGGTATTTTCAACAGTTGCCACGTGATGTTTACAGAAAATTAAGTTCACGGTTCTTTCGTCTATATGTACAATCGCTTATTTGGCTCTTCAAAATGTGTATTTTTCAGCTTCGATAGTAATACAGTCCTTTTGCTGTAGTCATTCGATTACAATGGAAAAATATTTTGAAACTGACCGAATTTTTAAATAGGATAGGTTGATCATTGCTTATACGTACATTAAAGATTCATTAAAACACATAAATTTATATAAAATATTTTTAAGTATTAAATCATAACAAGTATATTTTAATGATGCGCAAATTAGTCCCATTGAAAGCAATATAACATTCGTATTTGGTTTCAAATATCATGACTTAAGAATCAAATTAATTTTCTAACATTCCTATTTTACTACTAAAAAAATACTCAGTTGATTGTAACCAACACCGGTATTTTATATTCATACATTTAACTGACATACAAATATTAAAAGTTATCTATAAGGAATGATCTATTATATATTTATTAAATGATTAGACACGAAAATCAGCGCACGTGATATCTAAAACATTCTGTAATGCAAAGATAAGAACGTTGTCAGTAACATAACACATTGTGTATCCCAATTTATGATTTTGCAATTAAATGCTAAATATCCCTCATGATATTGGAGTTTCGAATGAATAAACATGTCCATGCATAAAGTTAGCACATATTTAACCTCTATGTGTTGTCCCTCCTGCATTTCTCGTGACAAAGCATCAAATGTAAGGACTTCGTATAATAAGAGTAAACATTTTAACTCGTCTTAGTATATAGAAGCGGGGAATGATCAGTTTAAAAGTGGAGTGATGGTCATGATTTCGATCCGAATAGATTACGACTTTAAAATATTGGAATTGTATTAATGCTATGCATTGAGTTATTAATTTATAATGCAATCATACTCGTACTTATTTTGATTTTTTCTTCTAAAACTTCCTTTTTGTAGATTTTGAATACTACATTTGCGAGGTTTCGGATAGTCATTAAGGTCAGTAAAGTTACTTAATATTTGAAAATTTTGAATTTTGTAATTGTTCTCTACAGCTTGTTACTTGACAATCAGCACACCCAATTTGAACCCTGCATCTTCAACAAATGTTCTGTAGAATTTTGATTTAAATGACCCTATTTGAGAGAAAAACTGAAGAAAACCCTGATAAATACGGCATTTGAAAGATGGCCAAAGATAATAACGGTTGCATAAAATTTGATAAGTGGTTAAATTTTGTGTTTTCCTTTAAGAGTCTTAGTGGAATACTCATCATGACAAATGTTAAGCTACTAAATTTATTAGTCAGCTCTAGATTTAAGGTGCAAAAATGCTCAAGCAGCTTGGACGCAATGATATAAAAGATTGTCGCGAGAAAAATAAACCATAATAATAACATATTATCTCATCGCTAATATTTGTTTGAAAATTTAAAAATCAACGTTCTCTATTCTACTCCTTTCAGCTTCTGAAATACAGAGATGATTTAAAAGCCACTTGATAACTCCTGTTACATTTGAGCCCTTAACGTACGTTAAATTTTTTAACATAATTTGGCACATAATCTACTGCGCACCTTTATGTATATCGCAAGCAATCGCCTAACTGCATTTTGGCATTTTGTTATATTTAGTCTACTACTGCTGTGGCATACATAACAGATTGTTAATACTTAGACACGGACAAATTAGATAAAAATGTTGTTTACAAGATTTCGATGTTAATTTCCTTTGATAACTTTTTCTTTAGATGTTACTGTTTTAACACATTTGTTTTAATAAACATATTGTTATTTTGCCAATGATTTTTTTTTAAATAGATAACTATTTGATAAATAAAATTAATTGTCATTATATGTATTTAATTATGTAATCTATATAATGCACTCTTAATTAGTAAAATTGATTCATAGCTAAAGCGATGGATAATATTGTGGGTGATGGTCTTATTGCAGAAAGATGAGTTTGGTTTCTAGCAGGATGTAAAAAGTGCTATGTATAAACAAGTTGAAATATTTGGATGAATGCACAGTAAATAACATGACTAATAAAGAAAAAACTTTCTTAAACGAGCAAAGAACCTAGGCTGCACAACCGAAACAGATTAATGACTATAATATTGATATGGTTATGAGTTTAATCAACTCTTGCGGTATCGCAGCTTTCATGATATTTAAAGCGTCAATGTCGATGAACTTTATCGGTAGGTCTTTCATTAGAACAGCTGCAACTATTCCCCTTATACGAATGTATCCTTATTGCGTTTGCAGAAACATTCTACTCCAACATCAAGTGTACATCGGCAGCAGGTGAAATCATATAATATGATATTTTATATTACCTGTTTCAAATTCTGAAGAAACGTTTCATTGTATTTACTCATTGCTACAAATCTTACATGATGGTAAAGTTTAACTGTTGCTTAATATTTCCTCTTTAACTGTGAGGCTATTAATTATGCCTTTAACTACGCAAATAAATACACTTTGGGTTCTTCAAATAATTACACCCTTAACTGTACTTATGCTTTAACATGCAATTTAATCCGTAAAAATTGAACACTTAATTTGCAATTAATTTAAACGTTAACCACTTGGGTGAAGTAAATGATGAAATGCACGGTGATGAAAAATTCGCCAAATTGATAAGAATAGTGCTAAATCAATGAAAATGACAACTCATTGATGAAAGATCAATATTTTGAAAATAATATAAGTCTCTACTATAAGAATAATCTATTTCTCCGTCTGCAACGCATGGCGAAATTCTGGTGACGAATTTTGACGGCATAGCACCCATTTGACAATTTTTTTTAAATATTGCTAAATTGACGAAATTGCTACCAAATTGATAAAAATGTCATCATATTAATAAAAATATCACCAAGTTGATAAAAATGACGCTAAATGAGATTCAATAATGTGTAAATTTCTAATTCCATCATATTATGGGCATATATTTTATTATATAAGAAATGCTCTTCTAAATATTGCCAAATTGGCGATATTTAGAAGAGCATTTCCCACATTGACGAGAATCAAAATTGCAAAAATAACGCCAAATTCATTAAACTAACGCCTGCTTGATGATTTATTATTAAAATGTTTAAATATATGGACCATTTTGCTTATTGAGGATGCTATCAATATTGATAATTGTTAATTTAGAGTTGCGTAAAATATAAGTTAATTGACTACGAAATACTTTTACATGTTGTCATCCGGACAAGCCCCAAATGTACAATTTAACGTTACAAACACTGTACCGTGGATCTTTTCATCACTTTTTCACCGTTAAAGAAATAAATTAATTGCATTATATAAGGAAAGTCATGTGCTGCCCACATCAGATTTTTTTACTAACATAGAAATATCGATAAAATAAAACAAATAAAACAGAGAAATGGAGTTAAATTTATTGGGAATTGCTGTACCAATATGAACATTCTAATCACTTATTTTAAACAGATTTTTTTTTCGAGTATGTTTGAAAGTCTGTTATTTCTGTTATTTTAATAATTATTCTTTAGACACGATGATCATACTTGTCACAATATTGAGACTTGTTTTACACCTGATTACTGGTTGTAAATGACTTTATATTCTTTTTATTCGTCATGTTTCGACTTTTCCCTGGAAATGCGGCAGTTTCGTCTTTTAGTCCCTGGAACTATACAGCATACATTGTTATATCCTTAAATACGACTTCGCTTCCATATTTCTAGGTAGCATTATGAGATATTTTTAGAAAAATCTTTACGATATAACTGTTACTCGATATTTTCTTACTATTTTATCTTTTAAAATACAGAAAAATAAATATATGAAAAAAATATATGTTTTATTTTGAATGGCCGAGAACATCAACAAGTGCTGTATTTGAAAAGAAACTGCGAAAAGGCCAGACAAATGCCCTACAAAATAATTTAAAATAACAGTTTCGTATAAAATACATTCATTTTTCCTCGAGCAAATATGCCGGTATTTCTGAAAGTTATAGAATCATAAAAATTATATTCCTGTTAATTACATATGTCAATTTTTATAGATATATCCATTAAAAATGACGAAATACATTATTGTGCGAAAATTAACCACAATGTCAAATACAGTAATATCATATAAAGTCAGGTAGGGTTTATCTGGATCCAACACGCACAGATAAGGGATACTGCTAATTGATAAAAGCAATTACTACCCTGTGTAGGAAAAAAATTATTCTCTTTGTCTTCATATTAAGTTTTCTTTGTGTTTTCTTATAAAAATCCAATGCATGTGTGAGGAAATGTGTTACTGGTCTTCACTTTAAAGTGCTAAATTAGCTAGAACGACACTCTTTAATTTTTAATTACTTAGAGATTGTCAGAAATGCTCTGTACTCTACTTAATGAGAATGGAGTTAATTCTAGTGAGCGTGACAATATCAAGAAGGGGAAGTAATCAATTTTCTAATTGCTGGAAGAACTAAGTATAATCTTTTAGCAGCATCTTGAGTACACTTTGTGTGTATTGAGCTACTTAGTGATATTTTCTTATTAAATATATGTTAGTGAGGAATCGATGCTTTTAATTAATATATTGATACCCGATAGAACTAAATACATATGTAATAAGTTTTCAAATAATTAATCGAAATCGTAAGAATAGAGAACTGCCAATTGAACAAATACGAAAGTTTCTCCCTCGTATTTGATAATATTTGATCGTTTTGTACAAAAGTGATAAGAGCATATGTTGTTCATGCACTCACGATATGTCATGGATGAGTCAAAAATCGTCTTAATTAATTTTATTACTAAAGGGAGAAAGATAGATGCTATTTTAAAATGAATTTTCAAATAACTGTCAATTATTACTTTTATTGTACCTTAAAATGTGAAACATTCAAAACGTTTATTTCATTTTGCAAGAATTTATATTTTATGCCTATAAATAATGGTGACTTGGTCACCTAATACATAATCATTTAGGTCTATTAACGTAAGAGAAAAATTTTGGCATTAATAAATTAAAAAATTCATTAAAATCAGAAACTCAAAAAAAAGTTAAATGAATAAATGGAAATTGATTCCTACATTTAAAACTCCTGACAGAGGCTACACATGAGTTTTCCTATGTAATGCAATTAATTTTCATCTTTCACAGCATTAAAATAATGTAGCATACCTACTTCATAATGTTTTTAACGTTGAAATTTACATTTGATGCTATTTTGATGACAACATGTAAATCGAAGTAACCTATTGACTTATATTTCTGGCAAATCTAAAATGCAGAATTATCAATATTGTAAGCAGTATTGACCATATATTAAAATATTATACCAATTAATTCACCAATTATTTTAACAATTATTGTCAGCCGTCAAAATACGAAATTATTACATGTATCTTTTCTTGTGAATGGAACGAACTAAATTCACAAAAATGACTTTAACAAACTTATCGAACAATATTACATATGAAAAATGAACATATTAGGCAATAGTTAATATTATTTTCAATTTTATGCGATATTTCGATAAATTTATTTGAAAAATGTAACGGTTCATGCTAGTTTTTAAGAGCTTGTGTCATTCTTTTACTATTGAGATATTAGCTATGAAATGATCATTTTCGTAACATTGATGAAGTTTCTTTTTTTAGAATGATTTTTTCAAAATTAAGTTTAAGAATATGTGGCGGTCTTCCGAACATTTTATTGCGTTTAAGATCAATAGCTGTGCAGTATTCACTAATTGTATATATGTGTACCAAATTCCTTTTGAAATGCTCTTTCGTTCGTGAGATATCGCATCCACACACACACACACACACACACACACATATATACATACATATATATATATATATATATATATATATATATATATATATATATATATATATATGTATATATGCGTGTGTAGTATATGTTGTTCACACACACACACACACACACACACACATATATATATATATATATGTGCGTGTGTTCGATTCGAGTTCTGGGATGCTTGAAACGTGCACTTCCGTTCAAAACTCGAATTCGAATTTTCGACGCCGCCATCATAATACTTACGCTATACATTATACTATGTATATAAGGAAAGTAAAATGTATAATATTTATAGTTAAAATTGAATAATATTTTATTTACTTTAAACATGGCTCTTTCTGTGCAGGACAGTTTCCAAAATTTACAAGAACTAGCAACATTTGTTTGGAAAATTAGACTTTCCCACTTTGTGTCCATCAAATAATTCAGTGATAAAATCAACGACACAACATCATAGATAAAAGGTCATTTAATAAATGCATCCTACAAGATTTACATTGCTTCAAATATCCAGAGCGCTTTCGGGCATTAAAATACCCTTCATCGGTAGCTATACGAAACAGTAAACGTGGAATGTTTATATGTAGACCAGATCAGCAGACACATTTGCATAAATAAACACAAAATAATGGTAGTACAGGCAGGCTATTAAAATTAATCAATTACAAATACAAATCATTCATTATTTTGTGTTTATTTATACAAACCTGTCTGCTGATCTGGGCTACATATAAGCATTCGGTGTTTACAGTTTCGTATAGCCACTGATGAAGGGTATAGCAATACCCAAAAGCCCTATGAATTTTTAAAGCTATGTATGTCTTGTAGGATGATTTTATTAAATAGCATTTTATCTATGATGTTGTGTCGTTGATTTTATAACTGGATTTAGAATAGGCGTGATGCCACCTTTATTATTTAGACCATCAAATAATGTTTGGCTACACGTTCAAGCCGTTAATTACTAATGTTAATTATGCAATTAATGCATGATTACTGGATACAAGTCTGTCACTGAAATGTGAAAAATCAGTAGTCTATGTCAAAAGTTACATTTACTATATATTTAAAAAAAATTACTGAGACATGAATGCCGATAACATGTGATGACTTTTAAGATATATACTATACTTATAAGAATCGAACTACTAAAATAGTCGTAAATGGGTACAATCATGTAATATTGATAAGCGCAAAGAAGAAAATATTTAATATTTAAAATAAAAAAAAACATCATACATGTACATTGAGAAAAATGTTTTGCTATTGTAATAAATGAGAAATGCAATAAGTTGTATGTGGTTTTAAAATGTTATTTAAAATCTCCACAAACAATTATAAGCATGAAATAATTCGCTTATTAATGTAAATGAACTGAAAAATAAACACACTCTTTTTAGTAACAGCATAAAATAAATATTTAAAAATATCAATTGGTTTTGTAAGCAAAAACTTAATAAGGGAAATTATTTTGGAGCTATCTTAATCAGGCAGAAATAGGCTCTTTGAGTTTTAATTTTTAATTTAAGCATTTTAGTTATTTAAAATATCTCAAAAATCCCTCTCAAACTGTAAAACAATTTTTAATGCATAAAATCTAGTTTTAATGCATAAACGCTAGTTTTAATGCATAAAAGCTAGTTTTGATGCATAAAAGCTAGTTTTAATGCATAAAAGCTAGTTTGTTATAATACATAAAAGCTAGTTTTAATGCATGTAATCTAGTCTGTTATAATACGTAAAAGCTAGTCTGTTTTAATGCATAAAATTATTTCCGAAAATAATTTAAAACACAAGTATTTTTATTATAATTCCACACAAGTACTTTTATTACATTTCAAGTTTAGTTTTTTTGTCCCCTTACAAAGAATATCAAAATAAACGTTCATGTTTTACGTAAAAAATGAATTATAGTCTGTTGTTTGATTCTTAAGCAGTCATTTTCTGTATACGTGTTTCTGTAAAAAATGTTTAAATAAATGACTAACAAATTTAATCCTTTCAGGTAATTAACAAATTAAATCATTTCACAAAATAAATTATACATAAAGTATTTTTATTACACTTATAATAAATACGTTTCTAGTTTAGTTTTTCTATCCTCTTACCAAGAATATCAAAATAAACTTTCATACATTAAGTAAAAAAACGAATGGTGATCTTCTTGATTCTTTTTAAACATTTACTTTCTGTATAGTTTATGTCACTTATTTCTTTCCCATTTGGTTTCATAAAATTTTGTTACTATGTTGAAAAATGTTGCGAACTTTGATATAGATGGTGCCTTATCTGATACCTTGAGACAGAAATGATATATTTTAAAGATATCTTTCTTTAAATCTTCCGTTTACTTTTTAAGAAACAAGGAAGTACTTCTGGTTTTTCCTAATTGTACATTTTGATAAAAGAATGTATCTGAAAAGGTTTTCTAATTATAATTTGGTCTTTTTCTCTTCAGTTTATGTTTTGCTATCCTTTCTGATATAGAAGTAAAGTTTGAAAAAATCATTTGTTTTTCAGTAAATGTATTTAGAATATATAATAAATCGATAATTACTTTGTGGGTGTGTTAATTTAAATTTTAAGAATAAAATTAATAGCTGATAAGATAAGGGAAGAAATACAATTCATATAAAAATATTTATATTTTTCATAATTATCAGATGGATTTGTATATGATAATTATAAAAAATATTCATTGCCGTCTATAAAGATAAAAATTTACTGCTAAACATTAAAGACAATCAAGAAATATGTCAAATATTTTCTGTTTTATCTTACAATGATACTGCTGCATACAAATTACATGTTACTAAATGTTACTCAAGTTTAAATAGATTATTAATTTTTTAAATAATCTAACTGATATTGTATATAGAATTTTTTACAGATAATAGCATAATTATTAGAGGCTTTATCAACATAAGTAATAACAAAAGATTGATATAAATCAGAAGATCTATAGAATGTTTTATATCATCCATATTATATATAGATCTAGATAAATTGATACTCCAAATGTAATTTTTAATAGACTTTAAAATAGTAAATTTCCACATATTAAATGCCTCTAAAGGATGAGCATATTTAGATGCTAATCCATAAATATATTTATCAAGGTCAAGATTTATTGATTTTAAGACTTTACTAGAATTATTACAAGACGGTAACCTACATTTTGTACCAAATGACATTAAGGTTCTTAAAGATTTATCTTTAACAAATGCTAAGTCTCGAGTAACTATATGCCCCAAGGGTGGAAAAATTAAAAAAATAAATAATAATATTAAATTTATAAAATTAGCATAATTATCATCTTTACAGATACATTCAACATCCAAATTTGTTGAGGAATCTTTATCGACTAATAGAGATTGGGAAATTTCATTGCAATTAAAAATTGTTCTACCAATAGGCTTGTTGTATTTAAAAGTTTTAGTAACATTCAAAACCTTAACAGGCAATAAATGATGAAACCGATTAAATAAATTCCTAAAATTGATAAAATTATAAATGGGATGCTTAAAACATATTACACAATAAGAATTAGAACAATTATTATTATGAAAATGATTAAGTTTTATTTCTAAATATTTTGATCTAGTAATGAGCAAATCATAGAATATATGATTAAAATGTTCATTACTTAGATTTAATTTTAAGAAAATAGTATAAACTGTATATAATTGCTTTTTGTTAACCAAAAATACCCATGATTTTATAAATTTCCATTGAAATGAGATGTTAAAATGTTGATGCATACTTTTAATCTCAGTTTTAAAGTTATGATAAGGGGAGCTTCCTTTACTGCGTTTAAATCTTTTGAGTTTACCCTAATTTCTATTATGTAAATGAGGATTCAAAAAAAGGTGATTAAAAGTGGAATATTTATTATCTACAAAATTATTTTTTACAATATTACCATTGAGATATAGAAAAAGAGTACAATTTGATTTAATATAGAAGTTTTCAAAGAACATTCTATCAGCTGTATTAGTTTTTATATCCAAAACATGTATAGTTATATTTTGAAAACCATGTTTAGCAATATATATATATATATATATATATATATATATATATATATATATATATATATATATATATATGTATATATATATATATATATGTATATATAATATCCATGCCATGGATTAAGATTTGTCGACTAAATATATATTCACGTCTGTTTCTCCTGTTTGTGCCCAATTCGTCATTTAAACTTTGGGTTTGTAGGTTGCCTGTTAGGTGGAATCTTAATCTATTACTTGGGTGTATATATGTAGCTCTGTATTTTTTTCCATTTGAGTCCTTTACGTCTTTTTGTTTTCCGCTTTGTTGGTTGTCTAGCCCTAACGAAGGGAATATATCCTCAAAACAGCTGTGTGCTGCATCATTTTTCTATTTGTGCTTAAATGCTTTACTAAAATCTTCCTTGTGCAGTACCTTTTTTTATCCTGACTTATAGCTTTGTTTCTGGTCTGTTTACTTTGAAATTACGTTATTAGAAATTACGCATTTTGGATACTTTTATCCAATTTTAGCGCTTGCTACTGATAATTACTTAAACAATATGTTTCATGAAATCGTGTGAACATATTTAGAAGTAAAATTTATGGTTGAGTTCTCCACTATGGATGTTTCGGAAAGATGTTAATATTATTACTAAATTATTATGATAAACCAGTTTATCAGTTTATTAAGTAGATGATTAAGAATATTAAGTGGATTATTAAGAATATGCAGGGGTTATAAAAACGTTCTTTGTTTCTGGAGTAACCACCGAAGTGGAGAAGGATGTAGTGCACAATATTTATAGCGATTTAATTATGAAATATTATATTCTGTAAAAAGATGATTTTTTATGTAATATACAGCTGGGTTAATGATTTTTTATTTTCTTTTTCTTTTTCATACGTCAAACATGTCTAAATTTTTTAATAAAGATCTATAATACAAAATACTGTCTGATGCATAAATAATACAAAACTATTTTTTATCGAATCTATCAAATGATCATAAAATACCCCAATACTTTTTGTCTAAGTTGAATTTTTCATTCTTCGGTAAGCTTTATCCTAGAAAAATGTAGAAAGCGATAACGTAAAGAACTTACCATCATTTCTTCTGCATTTATGTGATAGCTGAACGAGCTTTTATTTGGGCGAAATCCAAAACTATGAATTCATTCTGGAAATAAGGGCAAATTTCTGCACATCCGCTGTTAATATTTTTTTATTTTGGATTAAGTTTTTCGAAAATGTTTTTGCTTTTGAAAGGCTGCACCGTCACTTTCCCTTTTCTTATTAATTGAAAAGTTTTTTTGATTGACTAATTACATCTTACTGTTTTACCTCAAGTATCCTTGCATCTTAAATCTTGTATCTGTTTTTTTAATTAACATTTTTGAATCATTTAGTGTTTTGATGTAAAGATATAATACTATCGAAATCATAATATATATATGTAATAATAGTAGTTTGAAAATCCAATGAACGAAAAGTAAGAAGATGTAACACGATAAACCTAACTTTTTAAAACACCCACAGAAAAAAATAATACAGCAAATCATCAATCAAATGGATAAAAAATACAAAACACAAGCTATCAAGTTACAGAAAATCAACAAAATTCAAAGGTATGGAAACAAAAAAAGAAAAACTTAAACTAAATTCTCTAACTGGCTTACAAAACAAAAGTAAAAATCAACTAATCCTCAAGCAAATGGAAAAAAATAAAGATCGAATCAACAAGTCAATGAAAAATATCATAATACAAAGGTATGGAATCGAAAAAAGTATAACAAACGAAATCAAGCACAAACGCTATACACGTGGACGAGGCTCTAAGCCTAAATCATGAATTGTTAACCTCTACAAAAATCTAATCATGTCCAAGTTTTTTGTAGAAGCAAACACAAAAATGTATGTTTCTGAAGAAATAGATAGATTATATCTATAAACTATTTCTACTTGGGCGACATACATAAAGAAGGAATAAAAAAGAAAAAATGAATACCTGGAAAAAGCACAGCGTATGTACAATCGAGTCGATACCGGGAGCACTGATAGAAGAGACCAGTGTTGCCATTCGTAAAGAAAAAATAAAAAAACATTTACTGTTGCCATTCATAAGAATTGAAAAACAGTTAAGCGAAATGTTAAGAAAAAGTATTAATATACAAAAAGAGCTACTAAAAGGATGGGGCAAATATTAGTAATGCTGAAGTGGAAGAGAATGTAAATAAAATAAAAAAAAATAAAAAAAAATAATAATAAAAAATTAAAAAAAAAAAAAAGAGAGAATGGAGATGTCTGGCTAATATAAGATACTATGAAAAGAGTTATAAAAATCCAGCTATTTTAAATTTTTTAACAATACTATTTACTAAATAAGAGGGATATTTATATAAATTGCTAGTAATTTTGAGATTATTGATATGCATAGCATGAAATTTTTTATCAGATAATCTATTAATTCTAAAAAGCTGATTGAGTATAATATTTCTAAACAATTGAATCGAGTTACATGAATTAAATGGTAAGATTTTGTTAATATTAAAATTATAAAAGTATTTTTTATCATATAAATTTGTAACAATTCTATTAGAAGGACCAATAAAAAGAATTTAGTAAAGAGAAAATAAAAAACCATTTACTGTTGCCATTCATAAGAATTGAAAAACAGTTAAGCGAAATGTTAAGAAAAAGTATTAATATACAAAAAGAGCTACTAAATGGAGGGCAAATAATAGTAATGCTGTAGTGTATATATATATATATATATATATATATATGATATATATATATATATATATATATATATATATATATATATATATATATATATATATATATATATATATATATGATGTTAGCGTTATTACAATGAAGTATATACATTTGAACTCTTTTCTGCCTGTATTGTTTAGAGAAGTTAGGCAACATGCAAGTTACAAGAATTGTAATGGCAATTTTCACACCCACTGGCCGAAAGTTACACTATTTATCGAAACTCTATACTCAGGAATGTATGTGAACGATATTAATTGAGATTCACCCAATAAATGTTCCTACAGAGAGAGCAAAACATATCCTATTTAATTTGGCTCATCCGTTTCATGTACGAAATGTAAAATTATATAATTTTATTGTTGGCAAGCAAGGGTGACACAAAACACCTGCTTTAGTATATCTGGCAGTCGGAAAACGTCTGCGACAATAAATGAAATTTTTAAGCCGAATTTTAACCTCAAAAGTTACATTCAAAATAATTAATGCTTTGTCAGCCAGTTTTGATCAGTTTTATGTCAGTTTCAACGCATAATTAATGCGATAACATGATACTAAATTTCATAAAAAACACTCTAGTTACTGTGGTAATATTTGTTAAGGGTGCACACGGAAGATCGCCCACATCTGTGGTGAACGGATTTATTACAAAATGGTGAATAATTGTCTACTTTTGGATTTAAACTTCATAACTTTAAAACTAATTCGAATTAAAAAATAGCCGGGTACCTGAAATATAGCTATGGTAAAAACGTATAGCTGTGGTAAAATTTTCGTATTAGGATGAGTACATTTATTGGATAAATCCAATTATTATAATATTGCTTAAAGAAATTGCAAAAGCCAGTATTTTTTTACATTAGGGTGAAACAAAATAGTTGTATTACATAATTTGTTTTACAATGACATCCCCTGGGAGACGAAAATAAATATTTGAGTAATTTCGTTAAAATCAACCCACCTCAACTAGTAATAATTGACTCCCAAACTTATGTTTATAATAATAGTTTCAGAAGAAATAATTATCAGACAATAATATTTTTTGCTTACGATATTGCTATTGAATATTGCTCGTTTTCTTATAAATAGCACATTTCTACTCACGGCCGTTTTTGCTTCGCTCAAGGAAATCGATAATAATACCCGCGATTCTTTTTGAATTATAACTAAAAGCAATTGTTCATTTATCTCACTACAAAAAAAAAATATGTTGGATTCAAAGTTCTTTATCTTATCGTGTTTTATGTATTGAATGCGATAATATAAAGATTTTTTCTTTTCTTTCTTACATTTCTCCGATAATTCAGCCATCTGTTATCTGGGTGCTATCCAAAAAATGAAGAAAAAAATCGGGTTCCAAATGAGAACGTATGTCTGATATTAGTGGCAGTTGTTTAAAGCCAGAAGGTGCCATCTGAAGATTTTATACACAATGGAGAAGGATATATTTTACTTTCCTGTCTTCATTTTTGTTAACGCAATTTTTAAAATCTTTAGAATTTATTGGGGAATGCATTTTAAAATAATAAGTTGAAATTTAATGAATGCTGTAATTTAATTAAGGGTAAATACCACAAAGAAATAGTTTAAAGCAGTACTTTTTAACCTTTTTGTATTTGCCCCTCCTCCCTTTTCCATATCGATTTTAGCAGCACCCTCCCTTATAAAATCGCTGCTGAAACAGCCGTAAAAAGCAATATAATAAGTGCTTTACAGATAATCACATTCCTTCCGCTCCCCACAGGTTGAAAACCCCTGGCTTAAACTATATCACTGATATTTTGCATCTTGACTCTAAAAAGATATTGGACTAAAATTCTGTGTCATAGATACATTTTTATATAAAATCTTGTATTTTGCATATGGTTATTTTTGAATTTTATAAATTATATAGTATGGTATGAAACATTATTATGTCATATTAACCACTATTATTTTAAGAGATATGTTAAACAAAAATAAATAAGTGTAAAGAATAAAAGAAATTATATACAATATAATGATGTCGTTATCTCTTTGAATGCATAGTGTGAAAATGCCACTATGATAAAAAAAATATATATACATAGATGATGAAGGCCTTGGTATTGTGCGTGTGTGAGTGCAACTACAAATATATATAAATTGAGAATTCAAAGATGTGTTTGTTTCAGTGAAAAGTATATTTCAGTGCAGTGTAGTGGATCTGAACATTAGTGCTATGTGCAAGGTCTGAAATGTCTAATTTATCTGAAAATATATTCAGAGATTCTAATGAATATTTCGCAATGAATAAATAATTTTTTTATATTTAAAATAATCATTGTATTTATTGTACATGACTATAATTCATTTAACATTATTTATTTTATTTAAGGTTCTCATGTCAATACCTGGGTATAAGAAATCTATATGATACACAAAATTTATTTAGTTTATTTGGCCATTTAAGATTTAAATTGATTGACATGAGAATCCGATCTGTGAAAATTTGTTGCAGGGATCTTGATTTGAATGGAGTAATTGATTTATAATATTTTCATTAAGCTCTTAAAGCAATTACTATTAATATTCTAATTACTCTATTCAAATTGGTCCATGCAGCATGTTTATCACAACAATATACATATACCGTGTGGCCATAAAATAACGTGAAGTGTTCAGAGCCCTCTAGCGAGTAATGCATTGGACGAAACGTAACAAAATTCGGTGGGTGTACACAACAGAACATACGGTTTTGATTTTAAAAAAAATAGTTCCAAAAATCGCCTCCAGAGAAAATTTTTGAGCATTTTACATAGTAAAATGCACTAATTTGCATAATCGTATTGCTTGTAGCGATCACGTGGATAAAAGGAAATGCCAGGAGAATTCTCATCATTCGCAGGCGAACTACTTAGTACCTTCCGATGGCTCTTACCTTACGTGACCGCGCTTAGGTTAGTCAAGCTGTATTATCAGTGGAACGAGAATGCCAATGCTGCCCTTCGTGAATTTCGGCTGTTGAAGAAGTTACGATTAGGACCGATGAGCTTAACAAAGTTACGAAACATGATTCAACAATTTGAAAGTATCGGAACTCTATCAAGGCAACCAGGCCGAGGACGCAAAGCGATCAGACAGCAACAAGTTGAAGAAGTTGCAACTAATATTGTCGAACAGGAGATTACGAATGTCCAGGGTACCAGCAGTACACGGATTGCCTCTTTAAGTTGCATACTGCCTCTGCATAACTACCGAGGGGTAGAAAGTTGGAATTCTCTGCAAAACATAACGAAATCTTTTGGCTGCCACATAATGGCTCTTCTTGGAACTTTTGGGCGGTCACTGCAGTTGTAATTTTGTCGTTCGCGCACCTCTCGAAGTGCCTCACTTTCTCCAGCTGGACTAGGGGGCTTACTTGGGATGTCTCCGCTGGGAAACTCTCGGCGGGGGCGTCCTGAGCCCTGTTCGCATCATCTGGCTGCTCTCCGGGTGCGGTGTGTGTGGTCAAGGGTCCATAAGAAGCTAATCCAATTTTGGCGTTTGTCCTGCCTTCGTTTCCCGGTCCTGCTTTTGACCACTATTCCTCTTCTGGACCTCAGCCGGGTCGTCTTTAGGCGACTCTCAGCGGTGGAGAAACAAAACCTGAAGGCCGTGCAGCAGAACAGGTCTCCACTTAGCTGTCTGCGAGCAGTACACGGGCAATATCCCGGCAAACTGAAATCCCATACTCAACTGTGTGGAAAATTCTTCATCAGATATTGAAATTTTGCCCATATAAAATATGTCCTGTTCAAGAATTGCCCCCTGGTGATGCGGACACCCGAATTGAGTTTTCTTTGAGATTCTTAGCACGCATGGAAGTGGTTGATGCACGGTCGTGGCACATTTTATGTAATGACGAAGCGCACTTTCATTTGAACAGTGGTTATAATACAACTGCCGCATTTGGGCTGCGACTAATCCACATGCGTGTCTGCAGAAACCTCTCCACTCGTCAAAAGTCACAGTGTGGTGCGGCTTTACGGGAACTTTTATCATCAGTCCTGACTTTTACGAGGAAAGTCGCCAAAGTGGACCAGTGACCTGTTCCGTCAATGCTGGCAGGTGTTGAAGACCTAGAACGTCCGACTCATCCTAGGACTTGAACAACCATTTGGACGGTGGGAATAGTGGCAGGTGTGTCGATATGTCGATATGCTACGCAACTTCATGGTTCCGTAACTGCAGCAACGAGGATGTCTTGATTCAATCACCTTCATGTTGAATGGTGCACCACCCCACATCGGATTTAAGGTACAGCTTGTACAGTATTGAAGGAACATTTATCTGACAACAGAATCATTAGTCGTGCATTTCCCACCTCATGGCCACAGGGATCGCCCTATCGCAATCCTTGAGATATTTAGCTGTGAGGGTTTCTTAAAACCGTTGTGTATGAAGGATATGTCCCCGATATCGCAAAGTTGAAAGGTCAAAAAACGTTACACGTGAGACAAATCACTTCTGATATGTTGAGAATCGTAGTGGAAAATGTCGCACAACGTTTACAGTTCTTGGAACATCACAGTGGTGGTCATATTGAAACTCGTTTGTAATTAGCAATAAATGTTGTCATGCATTGATAACAAAATATATGTGCAAAGTCTCATTTTGTTCGTAAAAGGAATTTTGCTCGTAAAAGGATGACTTTCTTTTTATTTTGCATGAGATTGTATGAGGATGAGTTTCATAAATATAACTGGTGGGGCCGGGGGACCGTATAAAAATTTATATTTCGTATTTCTTTCAGAAATGCATTTACTGATTTAAATTGCATAAAAAATTGTATTAAATTGTATAAAAATTTATTGATTTAAATTGTATATCTAGAGATAATAGATATTAAAATTTAAAGCATTTTTGCAATTGGAAGTATATCTCTGTGACTAACGGTTGAGGAAATAGCCACTGACCTACGATAGCACTGGACACCCTGTATATATATATATATTATATTATATTATATATAATATAATATACATATTATAAATATATATATATATTTTATATATATATATATATATATATATATATATATATACATATACAGGGTTTCCAGTGCTATCGGTGCCTAATGGCTATCTCCTCAACCTTTAGTCACAGAGATATATATCCAATTGCAAAAACGTTTTCAATTTTAAAATCTATTATCTTAGAAACAGCTTAAATCAATAAATACATTTCTGAAAGAAATACGAAATATAATTTTTTATACGGTCCCCCGGTCCTACCCGTTATATTTAGGAAAATCATCTCCATACAATTTCATGCAAAATAAAAAAAAATCTTCCTTTTACGACCAAAATCCACCCAGTTATGAAGCATTAAACTTTATGGCTTAAGTCGCTTTTCCAAGCATAAAAATGTCCCGTTTCAGACAACCAACCAATCAGGGACCATATACACCATTTCTCCAGGCAACCGACCAATCAGAGACCGTAATGACCATTTCTCAGAATAAAAAGTGCTCCAACTTTAAACAGCTATAAGTAGGTCAATTTTGCTCGTAGAAGGATTATTTTTTTTAATTTGCATAAAATTATATGAGGATGATTTTCCTAAATATAATTGGTAGAACAGTGGGACTGTATAAAAATTTATATTTCGTATTTCTTTCAGAACTGCATTTATTGATTTAAACTGTTTCTAAGATAATAGATTTTAAAATTTAAAACATTTTTTCAATTGGAAACATATCTCTGTGACTAACGGTTGAGGTAATAGCCATTGGGCACCGATAGCACTGGACACCCTGTATATTGTTTCTTTGTGTTGATTTATTAAAATCAAAAGTCAGTATGAGTTTAGATAAATTTAATAGATTTATCATAAAATTTAATATTTTATACATATAATTTGAAAAACACTAGAATACATATGTTATAAAATAAAAGACAAATAATAAATCAAATATGTGACTGCTCTATTATTATATGTTTAATTGTTTCTAGTGCATTACATGTATGCAAAACCAGACACTAGCTATAGTATATCTGGTACATAAATTATAAAATTTATTTAAGTTTATGATAAATTAAATATATTCATCATAAAATTTAGTATTTTATACATATCATTTGAAAAATACTTTGATATATATGTTATAAAATAAAAAATATATATGTGATTGCAAGATTAATATATGTTTAAGTGTTTCTAAAGCGTCACACGTATACAACTAAAGCGTCACACATATACGGTTCCGTAAAAGGTCCGTACGGTTCCGTAAAATGTCACGTTCTAAAGCGTCACACGTATACGGTTCCATAAAGGGGTTTGACGAAATCCGTGAGCCAGTCACTGTTGCTTCTTAAATTATGGACTTATTGAAACATATTTTAATAAAGAATCGGCACATTCAGAAAATTATTAACGTTAACAAATGAAAACTGTCAATATTAATAACTTTCGTTAACGTTAATCATTTTTAAAACTTTTGAATTCAGAAATTGCCTGATATATAAGTTTAAATATAGTAACGTCATGCTCCAGTTAAGTACATTATCGACTGAATAACCTAGAATAACACTCTCTAAAGTGAGAGTGATGGCATCCTGAAACAATGCATTTTCACCACCTTCTTCACCTTTTTAAGAAGTTTTATTTCGCCACAGTTTTTGTTTTGCTTCATTTCTTGTAAGAGAGTTACATCTACTTTTAAGTTACTACTGTTGGCATATAGCCAGCATTGCCTTGGGCAAAAGCTGTTCTTCCGTCTTTTATGTTCGCAATGAATGATTTTGGTTAGTTGGTTGAAAAGTAGCCATTATCTCTTTATCGCACGTGAAACCTTGACCTATAGGTCAAAAACATTTCCAAATAGAGTCTCCGTGAGGCCCACAATAGGCATATAATTGAAGCTATAAAAATAACAATGAAATCTCAGGCGGTTGTATTGCCGCGTGTTCCGCTGTGATGACATACGTCACTTCAAACGCTTGGATTTATTTACGCTCTTTGAGGCATGAAATTGAGAGTAAAGCTTTTTTCGCTAATTACATTCGCTATATTAGTATATTGAATTGTTTATAATATATCAATTTTATAGTTAGATAAGTTTTTATTGATAATTTGTCCTACTATTGACAGAAGTTCGCTCTTAAGCAGATGGGTAGAATTCGTCCAGATATTTAACGTTCAAAATCTTCAATTTATGTATATGGATGTGCAATATTTACGGTAGATATAAACGGGCATTAACTTTTTTTTTAAGGTTTTTGTTTTTATGCATATATTTTACGAAATAAATACACTTTTAAGAAATATGGACATGCATTATTTTTTTATATAAATTCTTAAAATTGGATGTTAAATAATAATTTTCGCAATTACAAAAAAAAATAAACTAAAGATGTAAATAGACTTATTTTGTGAATTAATTATAAGTTCTATAGAATTACTTAACCAATAAATTGAAAATGATATTTATTTTCAACTGATTTTAAGTTAGAAACAGAACCAAGAGTAGATATATTTTAATTGTAATATATGTACAGTTGGTAAACTATCGTTGGCTTACAAGGAAAAGACACACAATTCAAAAATGCGAAACATGTGTTAGTCATAGTAATAAGTCCAAACTTTTGTGTCCTATTTCAAGTGCGAATTATTAATTTTACTACGTATCTAAAATAACCTGCGACTCAAAACTAGTGATGCGGCCATTTAAAAGGAAACAAAAGAAACACTGAAAAAGAAACAAATACTTGAAAAAGAGCTTAATATATGTATTTTAAATAAATAAAAAATAAAAGCTTTTCAAGCACAATCAGATTTTACACAAACATTTAAATTTTAAAATACCTTTATCTCAAAACTACCTTTCTAAACTTTTTGCCTTTGACTTGGATGAAATGATTTAATTTATGCTTTCTTTAAATCCCAACTAACATTGAGTATGATTTTCAATATTTAATAAAACTTTATTTTCTAAATTCAACGCAATTTTATATTAAGATATTTAAATTTGAGTATATTAAGATAATGTGCATATCGATATATTAGCAAAATTACTGGCGTTACCAGTAATAATATGAAATGATATTAACGCAGTATAATGTCTCAAAATAGTTTAGCCATAAATATACTCTATTATGCTTGGCAAAAAGGTATGTAAATTGGTTGAACCGTCACAGAATTATCAACTCTTATTACATACCGAAAAAACCTACAATTTAGTTCCCATTGTTCCTGGAGGAAGTGCAGGAAAATAAAACTTACATAATTCCCTGGATGCAGCCTTGTTGCTTTTAAGAGTGTCAGCAAATAAGATCGCGTAGTTGAAGTGATATTTAACGTAGAATCGTATTTTGAAAGATTTCGTTTACATATTAAATCAATACATAATGGTAGAGAAAACAATGTTAGCCATAAACTTGCTATTTATAAATCTGAATAAACTTTTTTTACAGTACATAAATTTTACAATATGTACATTTACAGCATAGAAATTTACAGTATGTAAATCCGTTGAGCCTTTCGTGATATATAATTGATATTAGAAATGCCGAGTCTCGTTATTCCTCGCTTCGCTATAAGGTGATAAAGCTTACATAGAGAATTATTTAGAGAACAGAAACGCTGTCTTAAGAAAACATCTAAATACATCTAGTGGTTAAGGTAATTTAGTAGAGCAAATTTAAATTTTACCCTAAAATACTCTTGAAATACCAGTGGCACAAAAACAGTCAGAATACTAACACCACCATTTTTTCAAGAAACTCATATTCTCTGAATACTTAAAATATCTAAAATGTTTCTTGCTTCGCAAAAGTAAATTTTCAAATTTGTGTGAAACTTTTGCTAGTGTTTTTACTTCCCCTGCAATACGTGGTAATGTATAGGGAAAGTATTGGAATCATGCCGAAAATCACAACTCGAGTTTTCGACGGATGTACACGTTTCGAGACCTCTAGAATACGAAAAAACCATTTTTAGCGTGACGTCTGTGTATGTGTTTGTGTGTCTGTGTGCCTGTCTGTATGTCTGTCTGTCTGTGCAGATTTCGTATCCACTCTAACTAAAAAACTAATGGACCGAATTTCACAAAATTTAGTACATAAGTCACATGTGGGCGAATCTGGTGCTGATTAGTTTTGGGTACTATTCGGGATAAAAGAACCCGCCTATTTTTGCGAAATGGCCCGCAATAGCTTGTATCCACTCTAACTGAAAAATTAATGGTCCGAATTTCACAAAGTTCGGCAGATGAGTCATTTGTGGGTCACCCTGGTGCTGATTAGATTTTGGTATCCTTCGAAAAAAAATAACCTGCCTTTTTTGCAAAATGTCCCGCAAAAATCGTCAAAATCTAAACTAAAGAACTACGTATGCTCAAATATATCCATTAAATGCTCGTTTAATACTTAATTTTTAGAGAAGAAAAGAAAAAGACCAACCCCATTACACTAGGACCAGCCGTTCTCGAGATATTTTAGTCTTTCTTATTTTCCCTAAGCCACCTTTGAAAATAAGTCCGGTTACCGAATGAGAACGAAAATTGAATTAAAAGTGAAATAAATTTAATTAAAATAAAGAGAGCGTGGATATAAGTCTGCAAGGAAAGTCATGTGCTGCCCACATCAGATTTTTAGTTATTAGAGCAGGATTTTAAGAAGACATACATGTAAAATGCATGGTGTCTGTTTCTTTTGAAGAGGAGGTAGAGGATGTGAAAATAGTAAAATAAATTTCATTTGTGTCATTATTATTTTCCCTACATACTAAGTATACTGTATTAAAAAAATATTGTAACCGCGTCAAAAATTCGAATTTGAATTTTCCACGGAAGAACATCCTGACGGATGAGCAACACGAATCCTGAAGTCAAATCGAACGTTGTTGATAGGATACATGTATGTATGTGTATGTATCTGCGTATGTGAGAGTGTAGATACTATATTTCATGCATTAATGGGGCGTTTCGAACGAAAATTTGTATGATAATTAGAATAAGTAAATACTGAAATCTTTTTGATTTTAAACGTAATCGAATGTTCAGTGGACTCCCAAATTTTCGAATAGAATTTTGATTAAAGCCTTAAACATTTAGAACATTTAATAGTATACATAAATAATTATTTCTGATATAATCTTCCTAAGAAAACGAATGATATATACATTATCACGCTAGCATGAACTGTTCTCCAGATACTGCCCGTTAAAAAAATAAAATAAATAAATGAAACTGAAATGAAGTAATAATAATAACTGAAATAAAGTAATAATAAGTCAATTTTCCTACTCAATAGTATGTAACAAATTTGTAAACATTATTCTCATGAATCTAATTCGTTCCATTCCCGTAAGAAGTTACTTTGTGTAATAGTTTTGTATTTTGATGCCCAGGAATTCGCCAATAGTCATTTAGTTAGGGATCTTTCAATCCATCTAAAACAGCCTTGTTATCTATCTGTGTGCAATACTAAATGATCAATTTGACGAACATAGTAACTAATTTGGAAATTTTTTTGAATGGTTCCAAATTGACAAAATTTCGCCAAAATTGCCAAAAATAACCCTACATTAACGAAAATATCGCCAAATTGATGAATTAATTAAAATATGTTAATGCATGGACGTTGTTTTTTGTGGATTCTATCAATATTGATAATTAGCAAGTTAGATTTGCTCGAAATACAGGAAAATATGATATTTCGGTTTTACATGTTGCAATCCATAAAACATTAACATTGTACCGTAGTCCAACGGCCGTACCGTGCTGAAAACACCGGTTCTCGTTAGATCACCTAAGTCAAGCAGCATCGGGCGCGGTTAGTACTTGGGTGGGTGACCATCTGGGAACACCGCGTGCTGTTGGCACATTTCGGACGCGGTAGCCCTGTGGTTTGCGCGCTGGATTTGCACGCTGCCACAACTGCCGCCGTGTCCATGCGGAGTACGATCACGTTAAACATGTGGGTCCGTAAGTCCTTCCGAGAGGTTGGTGGTAAGGGAAGGAGGGCACGGTCCCTATGGATGCCTCCCCCACTGGGTTCCGGTCTAAATTGGGTGGCACTTCCCGGACGTCCAAACAGTTACCTTACACCTTTCTGGTAGGTCGGACGGTCTGGGTCTCAACAACAACATTGCACCGTAGACCTTGTACATCAGTTTTTTACTATGACAAAAGTAAATTAATTAGATTATGAAGGGAAAGTCATGTGCTGCGATATTATATATATTTTGCCATGTCAGCATTATTTAAACAGAGACTTATGAAATATTTTCAATGAAAATAAGAAGAATATATTTGAGACACCAATATTTTGAACAAATTTTAAATCAATTTTATTCCAGAAAATATGAGTAGGTTGTTTGTTTGAACAAGGCATGTTTGTTTGACAATGCTAAAATATTTCTAAAATTATGAAGAAAAAAGTTGTGGTTTATATGAATTTCATAATAATTAATATTTTAATATCTTGTACATAACTTAAGGAATAATGTTGATTTCAGTTTTGTTGAATTATCATTAAGAGATTAAAACTCAATTTTCAAACTAATCATAAATATACTTTGGAATATTTTATACGTTGAGTATGAATTCTTACTACTAACTTTAAAGCGAAATGATTAAACGTTTAGAATCACAAACATATTATTGCACCCTGCAGGTCTCCAGGAAAATATTTACTCAGTTTTCTTTATATTAAACCTGCAATATTAAGTTTCAGATTTCATCCACACTCGCATAGAACGAAGTTGAACGATATTTTCCCAAATTTGTGATTGATATTAATATTTTCTATTACTTTCCTAGAGGATAAATATAACCTATTACGTTTCCAGCATTGTAGTTAAAGGACGGTAAAATGATTTCCTGTTTTATGCTTCGTTTTAACTATAAATACACAAAAGAATTATATTTCGCGGCATTTTGTGAGATCCAAAAATATTTGAAAACATTTTATTTTCGCATGGTTTGGTTTGAAGAAAAGAGAAAAATTGTATCATATTTTTAAAGTTTCATTGTTTACTTCTTATAGCATTTCCTCCCTGTGTTAAATTTGTATTCAATACGTGTTTAAAAGAATTTTTGCAACAGATTATTCAGCATTTTTTCATTTTCATAAATTCTTATTTTCTTTAATATTCGTTGTTCAGCAAAATCCAATGTTTTTTTACGGAGAACGCTCAGAGAAAAGCTGCTATATTAATAATTTTCTTCTACTTTCAGCCTGGAAAGTATAAATTGTATTTTGTATAAATTTCTAACTGTAAATAATACGTCCTCTGAATAATTGAAATATTTCTTTCTTTCAGTAAATAATTCGTAACAAGATATTTTAAAAGGAGTACACATTATTTTTGATGCACATATTAAGCCTTTTTATTTCATTTTCGTAATTTCCTCGTACAGTTAACAAATATTTAGAAATACCGGAAGTGTTATTTCCAGAACCGGAAATGAAAATCTTTAGTAAACACCTACCTCCTCTGGAAGTCGATGCTGAATCCATATTCGTTATCATCTAAGTTTTATCTATAGCCAATCTGGAGAAAGATAAGTTTCGAGAAAATTTTCAAACCGGTAGTAGAAAATCCAAAAGTAGAAATACTTAGTAAACTTTCAACTCCTCCCTCCAGATATTAATGATGGATCCACATTAGTCATCATCTAAATTTTGTCTATAGTATATTAAAATAGATAGATGTAAAAACAAGGAAAATGTAATTTTTTTTAATTGGAAGTGGCATCGTCGGGACAGAAACTGTAAGTACTTAATGAGGCTCTTAACCCTTCTGAATTTAACCCTAAATCCATATCACTAATCATCTAAGCCCTACATAAAGCCAACTCTTATAAATAGATGTTTTATAGAAACTTTTTGAACTGGAAATGGAAAAGAAACCGAAAGTGAAAATTCGTAGTGAATCACCCTACTTTATCGAGAATTTCACGCAAAACAGTATCAGTTACCATACCGGTTATCACATAAGCTTTATCTATCGCTAATTTTGGAAAACATATATTTCAAATAAAATTAAAATATTTAATCGGAAATGGGAAAAGACCAGAAATGAAAATCCATAGTAAAATCACCCTTTACAATTTGTTGCTGAATTCATATCAATCATCATCTAAGCTCTATCTATATCAAATCCTGAGAAATGGATATTTCAAGACAAAAAATTTCCAAAAAAGGAATAATATGGCAAACATTATGATACCAATAACGTGCTTAATATATCTGTCCCACTGTAACTATATAGAAATTGAAGTTATTCTTTACACGGTATAAGGTAACTATAGTAATTGATTACTGTGTCCGATTGGTGTAATAGGTAAAATGTCTGAACGCAAATACCAGTCGTTTGTTGTTTTAGGCTCAAAATAAAATAAAGCTCTGCACGAACAACTATATCGATAGATATCACGACTTTTATCAGAACTCACTAATAAAAAATAAAAGTTAACTCCATTATAAAGATATAAACTTCCGATTTGTATCAATAAGAAAGAATTTAACGCCGCAAAATTAATTTTATATAAGAGGTAGCATCCAAATAAAAAAATCGAAATCGAACGATGACAAAGTGTGTTTTCAAACCGACAAAAATTAAGTTCTAAAGTGTTTAAAACAATTTTTCTGTTTAAAATAGTTTCAACACAGACTTGTATAAAATTAAATAAATAATAAGGAATTTGTAGTTTGCAAGGCATCTTGTTAAAAGAGGAAATTTCTTTTTGGGAGAAGCTGAGAATATTTTATATTGGGTTGAGTTGAAAAAGACAGAGTTCAATCAATGCAAAGCTACAATATTACAATTTAAGTTAAAAAGAGTCATCTTATTGTTTAAAAGGCTACAATGCATTATATTTAAGGTTTTTGTAGCAATGTTTTCAGCAGAATTTGCCACTATTAACTTGGAATCCTTTTATAGAATTTAACCTTCCTCAGAAGCAAAATTACCTCAACTCGATTTTTAGCCTCCGGGTTTCAATTTCTTTGCTTGCAGTCCTAAATTCTATCAACTTTTACCTTCCAACTTGTTCCATGTCTTTCAATATACTAGTTGGTGCACTCATAGATAGTCTTAATTTCTAGCAGAGTTTATGTCATTCATAAAATTCCGCTATTGTGAAAAGCGTAAGAAGAATGACATAGTTAATTTAGTGGAATTCACAACATACTTGAATTACCGTATTAATGCATGTGCCTGACAAAATGCAAAAATTCTACTGAATGCAGTATAACTAATAACACCATTAGTTTAACTTTTTACAAAACTATTGTTTTTCATATTATCCTATCAAAGTAGTTTTGGAGGTACTCCATGGTTTATCAATATTTTTAAATTTAAAATGCTGTCATTTATATTTACATACTAACATTTTGATAGTTTTTATAACGCAATTATTATATAGATATGGATAAAAAATACTTAGCAAAAGTTACAAAACTCTTACGGGTATTTTGTATTATTCCAACCTTATTTAGAAAATTGCAACGGTTTCATAAAGAACATCTTTACATCTGAGCCGTTTTTCTCTACTATACAATAACAGTCACAGAAGCCCCATTACATTTTTTTCCCTTTTAAATCCTCTGTAATGATAGTTCAACCCAAGTTTCTGTGCTTGATAGGCAAAATTTGAGGTTACCGAAGTATACTTACGGAACGAGGAGGTAAATGAACCAGATGAACTGATTTAAGAATAAAATATTCTCTACTCTTTACGAATATTTTATAGGTTCATATATTTGCATAAATATTTTATATTTTTTTCTCCTCCAACGAACTTAGTTCTTTAAATTTGTTCGGTTCAATGAAATTTTATGCAGCTTGGAAGATTTATGTTTGGGAAAATGTTCCCCGTTTTGTATTTTAGGAAAAACAGAAAGGTCTACTAGGCAAAGGATGTTTGGAAGAAAGTAAACATCTATTAAAACTTTGTTCGAGAGCGTATTTTTATTTTGATCGTACTGTTTTATTCGTTTATATTTCAACTAAATGAAAAATATTTTTGTACATTGGACTCTACTTATTTTTTGACATAATGATTGCATATAATGTAAACACATTTGCATAGTTTTTACTGTATTTGAAAACAAATAGGAAGCCTTAACTGCGTATTCATTTCTTGTTTATTTAAAGAAGAAAATAGATCCACAATTGACCGACGTATGATAATCCGTGAAAAAGAAGCCTAGACATTTGTTCATTTGCCATTGACAGATGCAATTCGTTCTTCTGTGTGCAATAATGCTATCGTGAAGGATTAAAACTTTCATGCAGTTAGCGCTGGAAGTAATAGATGGTTCTATTTGTTAGAAACTAAAAATAGCAATACTTCCTGGGAGAAAGGTTTTAGTATACGATAAAGTTGACCATATTTAAGATAAATCTGGAAATCTGAAGCACCATTTTTGGTTTAAAATGTATTTGAGGGTGTCTTTCAGCAAATATTTATATCTTCACGCCAAGACGCAGCTTTAACACTAGCAGATTGATCCTTGTTTAAAATTTTGCTATGACAGTATTCAACATCTGTCT
Organism: Amaurobius ferox; assembly: GCA_951213105.1. Lineage (NCBI taxonomy): Eukaryota > Metazoa > Arthropoda > Arachnida > Araneae > Amaurobiidae > Amaurobius > Amaurobius ferox. Next base: position 38,389,690 of record OX578141.1, on the reverse strand, counting down.
TACCCATTGGGCATGAAGGTTATTTTGAAATATAAATAGTTCGATTTATATGATACAGTGCTGAATGTAGAATATGGCAATATTTCTTAACATAGTATGTGATAATTTATGAATGCAGCATATGATATTATAATATCCTCATCACTTTAAAAACATTTATAATTTTTCCCTTGCGACATAACGCTTCTGAATACTTATTTATAAAATAAAATATCCCTACCTACCCATTTTTAACGCGTGCATATCAATATACATTACTCCACCAACATAACTGTTTCACTATCAACCCACTTGCAAGAAAAATGATTATTCAATAAAATGCACTTCGTAATGAAATCTAGAAATAAAAACATAATTCAAATCCATTGTTATAATCCACGCTACAATACGTCGCTGTGAACGAAATGGCTGTTTACCCCACAATTATAACGCCCACCAAAGTAAATTTGTTGAAACCAGAACAAACTGGAATTTATGTAACTCTGTAAATCATCCGTAATTTATAACCTCTACTTAATTTTTAATTTTAATTACTTGTATTTCAAAAAAGCTGATGTTGCCAGCATATGACTTTCTCTATATAATGCAATGAATTTACTTCTTCACAGTGAAAAAATGATGTGTAAGATTTACGGCACGAAGTTTTTAATGTTGAATTGAACATTTGGAGTTTGTCCGGATGCAAGCATATAAAATTGTTTCGAAATACATAATAGTCCACGCAACTCTAAATTGAAGATTATCAATATTGATAACTTCCGCAATAAGCAATATAGTCCATGCATTAAAATATTATAATAATTAATTCATCAACTTGGCGTCATTTTTGCAAATTTAACGATATTTTCATCAATCTGGGGCGAGACATCGCCAAGTTGGAAATATTTCGCTAAATGAGTCACCACATTCGCCAAATATAGTTCTATACGTTACAGAAAGACGAAGAAAAGAGCATATCTTACGCAAAAATGACTGTTGGTGAATTGTTAGGCGCAACATACAAAACCATTACACAAAGTACCTTTTCTCATGAATGGAACGAAGTAGATCCACGAAAATGATGTTAACTACTTTATCACATAATATTACATATGAAAAGTGAACATATTTAAGTATATATTTTTTTAATTTGTTTGATAATTTTATTTAAAAAGTAAAATTTCTCGAATAAAGTCCATACTAGCGTTCTAAAATATGTGTCAATTGTTTTCTAATATAAAATGACACAAGAAAGAAATTATTATTTATGTAACATTGTTGACATTATTGACAGTTCTGATTTTTGTTATTATTTTTTGGGCGGGGGAGGAGTGGGGGTTGAAAATGTGGATTGTTTTCATACGATTGTGTTTAAAATCAATAGGTTTCCAATATACACTAATTGTAATTTTTATTCAAATTTATTTTAAATTATTCTTTCGTGAGATATGGTATCCACAGACTCACGGGGAACACAAACACACACACGCAGGTATCACCTCGAAAACGATCGATTCGTGTTCAGAGTTTCTTGAAAAGTACTCTTCCGTTAAAAACTCGAATTTCAATTTTCGATCCCGTCACAATACTTGCTCTATACATTATCCAAGTATATAGGGAAAGTAAAAAAGAAATGATATTTAAAAGAGCTATTATAATATTGTTTACTAAAATAGTAGTTAAAAATTTAACGGAAATCTCGCTCATAAAATGTTGAAGATGCTACAATCTCAATGTGAACTTGCTATTTATTACTAAAAATTGAAACTTGCAAATGCTTATGATGCAATGAACAAAATGTAATTTCCTTTAAATTAAGAGATGAAAATTAGAAATAAATATTTTTTAAATTTATATCTATATAATATGCACTGAACTTAGTAAATGGGTGAGAGGATGGATGTAAAAAAATATCATGCAGTTTACTATAACTAGATTCTAGGTTTTTGTGTCATTCAATCTGTCTCAGATTTAAGAACAAGGGAAAGATAAAACATAAAAAATTCGAAAGGTCGAGTTAGGGGTTACGGTACCAAGTAGTAATCAAAATCCCAAAACAAATTTGCTTAATTATTGAGCACTGCTATTTTAACTAGAATCTAGGTATTAATTTCAAAAATTCAGACTCCGCTTCCAGACCAACGGAAAATATCTAATATTTCAAAAATTCAAATAAGACAGACGACGCAAAGGGAAAATTAAAAAAATTCAAAACCATTTTTCAAAATGATCGAGCACTTCCACTCGACTCAGAATCTATGTTTTGTCCTCGTTCGATTGTCTGGACTTCCGGATAAAATAAAAAAAATTAGAATTAAGGATGACGATATAATGGGATTTTCACGAACTTACACCAATGTACCTCTCAAAACCAATAAATACACATTTTTATATCTTTTTGCTGCGAATAATCAAAACTGGCTATCAACAACTCTTATTAAGGGTGTGTCCATTTAGTGAACACTAGCCATTGCGAACGTACAGAGCACGAGTGAAATAGCTAGTTTGAATGCGCAAACGTTCTACTCATCTGCCAAGAAAATATTTGAAAGTTGTAAAGTATAATTTCACTTTTATCACTCTATTTTCTTCTTCAGTTAAAATATATAATTACCATCATAGGAAGACTTGAAAATCAATTAATGACTCTCTTCATGCCAAAATTTATGTCTGGAGAAAGATTAGTATTCTCTTAATTCTGTTTTGCTCCGCTCTCTCCCCACTCGTCTTCATTAAAAATTACCTTTACCACATCGTATTTCTTTCGCCCACTTTCTGTCGCGTTTAAGTGGCGAAGGGCGTTCTTGAGTGGGTAATTTATAGTCTCTACGGACCTTCGGGATCCTCACTCTGATGGCCTTAGGAGATTTCTGGCCCTAAGGACCCTTGTCTTCCATTCCCAACGCGAATCCTATGCTTACCAGCAAGTTCCCTCTAAGTGCTTTGTCATCTATTATGTGAACTCTGTCCTGTGTCTTTGTTTGAAGATACATTTTAGCGATGGAGATTCTTTCGAGCCTGTAAATCGTACAATCCCAGATCGCTTACGTTGAATACGGTTAGGCAATTTCAGAGTATTATTTAATAGTGTCTGATTTACTTTAATTATTTCACTGTGGAGTTATGGATTACCGATTCGCTATTATGACGACATTATAATTAATATAAACATTGATATTAATGCATATATTAAAACTACTTTACACTGTTTTTTTAAATATCACATGCAGATTATTGTGTTTTACATCTTTTATAGCATCAGCAGTTTTATTATTAGCATTTGGAACAGAATAAATATTTAAATAATTCGTTTCGAATATGCCATTTCGCATTATAATCACATGTATGCTCATAACGGGTTCAAAATGATCTAAATATTTTATGCAAATGGGGGGGTGGGAATTTAGAGTTAGTTAAAAAAATATATTTTATTTTTATTCTGTTTTCCATATCATACTCATTAAAATTTTAGGACATAAGTAAGGTTTCACATCCACATTTTAAGAAGCATCAAACAATCAGAAGATATATTCACAAAATCAGGAGATATAGTCACAAAATTAGGAACTATATTCGCAAAATCAGGAGATATAGTCACAAAATTGGAAAAGGCGTTGCCCATATAGAAGATATAGTCACATATATTATACAGAATATATATTAAAGTATATGAACATTGACATTTCTAAATATTTTAAAAGTTTATGGCTTTTAAAGAGATTTATTTAACACTTTACAACAAAGTTGAAAAGTGTTTATGACTTTGTTCATTCTGTCTGTCTGTCTGTCTGTCTGTCTGTCTGTCTGTCTGTCTGTCTGTCTGTCTGTCTGTCTGTCTGTCCGTTAGCACGATAACTGCCGTAAAAATGAGTTTATCAAAATGAAATTTTAGTATGTTGTTCAGACGGTCTGTAGGACCTATGGGAATATAAATAAATGATATCACCCAATTAGTTTTTTATTGAACCCGGGTTGAAAAAATGAAATACATTGAACCCTATGGGACCTAATTTTTCAAACATTTTTTAAGTAAATTTAAAATTCACAAATTGCTTCGAAATTTTTAGGAAATATTCACATTATCCCATAGAATATATAAAAAAAAATTCAGTAAAATATGTTAAGTAGTTTTTTAATTAAAAAAATTATTTAATATAGGGAAAAAAACAAATTCAATTAAATTCTGACTTTGGGATATCTTCCAGAAAGAAAAGAGAGAGATATTATATAATAAATATCTCTCCATTTGTTTAAACGTTTTGCATATGGGAGTGGCTTCATATTTTAAAACAAATTTGGTAGATAACAATTTTTCATTTTTTTTAAGTTTTATATAACTCTTCATGATAAATTTAATTGATGGCATTTTAAATGCACTTTCCTACGTCCTAGAGAGTTAAAATTTGGTACACAGCTTAAATTTGTTGAACATTTTATTCGACAAAAATTTGATGGATCTTTAAATATAGATCATACATTTTTTTCGAAATGGCCTGAAAATAATCCCCGTTCACTTCTATAAATCATTGGTGTAATATTGTTAAAAATTCTGATGTGGACAGCACATGTCTTTCTCTGCAGACTCATATTCGTTCTCTTTATTTATTCAATGATAATTTGAGTTTATCTGCACAACATAAGTATTTTAAATGACATTGAATTTACACGTTAAACTTAAATTTGGTTCTCATTTGATAGCTAGACTTATTGTCAAAGGTGGCGTAGCGAAAACGCGAAAAAACTAGAATATCTCAAGAACGGCTAGTCCTAGAGTAATGGGGTTAGTCTCATTCTTTTTGTTGTCAAAAATCACATATAATATAGGAATTTAATTGATATAATTGAGCACACGTAGTCTTTTATTTTTATATATAACGATTTTTGCTGGCCATTTCGCAAAAATAGCCCGTTCCTTTTTCCCAAATCGTAGTAGAATAACCTACAAATGATTTATATACAAAATTTTGTTAAATTTGGTATATAAATCACTTGTAGGTTATTGAAATATTATACTCCAAATTTTGTTAAATTTGGTTCATTAGTTTTTAGCTAGAGTGGATAAAGGCAATTTCTGCGGCCATTTCGCAAAGAAGGCAGATTCTTTTATTACGAATCGTACTATAATCTAATGAACATCAGGATTTCCCACAAAAAACATACCTACCAAATTGTATGAAATTCGGTCCATTAGTTTTTCAATTAGAGTGGATGTAATATCCACACAGACACACAGAAACATACACAGATACACCCTTACACACACAGACGTCTTCCTAAAAGTAGTTTTTTCGTGTTCTAGAAGTCCCAAAACGTGTAGATACTTTGAAAATTCGAGTTCCGATCTTCGGCACGATTCCAATACTTTGAGTACATACACATACACATATATATTATCTGTGTATTATCTGTGTATCTAAATTCCGTGCCTATGCAATTACAATAGTTGTGATTTTAAATGATCCCTAAACTTTTATTATTTCTTCAAGGAAGCCTAATTTTAACATATGCAGAATGCAAATATCTCAAGCGATTGTAAGATGAATTACATAAGAATTGCTGAATTTTTTTCACACAAAATTATTTAGCTCTGGAGTCTGGAATACAAGTTATATGAATGAAATATTCATTGATTTTGCATAAAGAATCAGATGATTTATATTTCGATACAGTTTTAAATATTTAAGTATAATAAATTACTGTAGTACTGTGATAATGTAAAATATATTACCACTGAATGAATCACATTTTAGAATTTTTAAATGAAATTACATTTCAGTTGGAAAGTGTTTCATAATCAATGATTATGCATGATTGATCTTTCTTGTTTAATTACTGATATTCTAAATTTAGCAACTTAACATTAATATCCATTTATTAGTAAACAGATATATATATATATATATATATATATATTAAAATTTTACTGAATATATTATTTTTAACACTTTACAGCAAAGTTGAAAAGTGTTTATGACTTTGTTCATTCTGTCTGTCTGTCTGTCTGTCTGTCCGTTAGCACGATAACTGCCGTAAAAATGACTTTATCAAAATGAAATTTTAGTATGTTGTTCAGACGGTCTGTAGGACCTATGGGAATATAAGTACATAATATCACCCAATTAGTTTTTTATTGAACCCGGGTTGAAAAAATGAAATACATTGAACCCTATGGGACCTAATTTTTCAAACATTTTTTAAGTAAATTTAAAATTCACAAATTGCTTCGAAATTTTGAGAAAATATTCACATTATCCCATAGAATATATAAAAAAAAATTCAGTAAAATATGTTAAGTAGTTTTTTAATTAAAAATTATTTAATATAGGGAAAAAAACAAATTCAATTAAATTCTGACTTTGGGATATCTTCCAGAAAGAAAAGAGAGATATATTATATAATAAATATCTCTCCATTTGTTTAAACGTTTTGCATATGGGAGTGGCTTCACATTTTAAAATAAATTTAGTAGATAACAATTTTTCATTTTTTTAAATTTTATATAACTCTTCATGATAAATTTATTTAATGGCATTTTTAATGCACTTTCCTACGTCCTAGAGAGTTAAAATTTGGTACACAGCTTAAATTTGTTGAAGATTTTATTCGACAAAAATTTGATGGATCTTTAAATATAGATCATACATTTTTTTCGAAATGGCCTGAAAATAATCCCCGTTCACTTCTATAAATCATTGTTGTAATATTGTTAAAAATTCTGATGTGGACAGCACATGTCTTTCCCTGCAGACTCATATTCGTTCTTTTTATTTATTTTTTCTATGACGTCATTTGAATTAATTTCAGTTGTTTTCGATGAAGTTTTTAAATATAATAAATTATCGTAGTATTATGATAGTTTTAAAAATATTACCGTGGAATGTATCGCTTTTCAGATATATTTAAACCAGGCAATTTTTATTTCAATGCCGTCATTTGAATGAAGTTCATGTTTTTCAATGAAGGTTTAATTTTTCAAATATAATAAATTAATGTAGTATTATGATAAGTTTTAAAATATTACCGAGGAATGTATTGCATTTTCGACTGTTTTAAATAAAATTGCATTGAAGTTGGAAAGTGTTTCATAATCAATGCTTTAAGCATGATTGATCTTTCTTGTTATATTTTATATTTGGTTTATTTGTGTTCAACTGCATCAAAATTAATAATTTAATAACTTCTGAAACTAATTAATATGATTTTTTTTCTTTTTAGTTACTTTCACAAGAACCCTTTGCCGACATCTTCAATGGAACTTATAAAAGGTTTTAATTACTTTTATCCTAATCTAACAATAATTTCTTAAATTTAGATTATATATATATATATATATATATATATATATTTATGCTCTATGTAGTTATATTATATATTGTTTACTATATATCATTATATTATATATAGTTCGATATATTATGCAATATATAGATTTATCGAATAATATTACATGGCGAAATGTAAAATAATTCTGTAAACTAATGGTAAAATTGTATATATTATATATATGTTACATAGGAACAAACGTTTCAACAAAAGTTTTCTGCGTTTATCAAATCTAAATATTCAACTGTAAGTTTTTAAGTGGTTTATTAATTTAAATGCTTAAAATGATTAATTGCATAATTTTAAATATATTATAAGTGGAATATTTTGTGCTATTTGAATCATTTACTCAAAATAATGACTTTATAATATTTTTTCTATGCAATATTGGTCAAAAGTGCCTGTAAAAGGTAAGTTTGTACGTTTTCATTGTACTTTCGCACTTCTTACAGGTAAGCTTGAAATTTTATTTATAAGGCTAAAAGAAACTGATATTTCTCTTGAGAAATGCAATCTCTTACAGGTATTTAAGTCTATTCCATATTATGTTGTAAAAAGAGACATAAGTGGGAATAATTATATTTTATATGTATGTTCTTGGTAATAATTTATTAAATTTGAAAATACACAATTTTGAAGGTAAGAATTATTTCTAACATATAAATGGAAATAAAGTTATTTATAGACTTGTGCTAAAACCCTATCATGTCATAACATATAAGCACATCCAAGGATATAATGCTAGAATATATCTTTAATGCAGAGTCTATTAATTTATTACACCTTCATTTTATATATCAAAGCAATTTTCCATGTAAAAGTAATTTATGTAATGTATAAAAATACATTATATTGTTACAACCATATCTTCGCATTACAGCTGAAGGAGCCATTTGGCCAAAGCTTTTCCACTGATATTCTTTTGAGAGGATTCGGGGTTTTGTCAACTGGTAAAACGTATTCCCAGAAGATAAACAGTATGCTGGATCATTAACAAAGATTCTCTTTTTAAAGTAAGTGAGCAGTTTCTTCTTATACTTGTTTTTCTGCGCTTAATTATTTAACATAAATGTAACTTGTAAGGAATTCTACCAATAACTTGTTCATAATAAAGTCATATCATCATTATTGCATAATTGTTTGGATGGACTTTTAAATTGCGTTATGGAAATTGAAAAAACGCCGTTTTTTAATTATTTCGTCCATGTTTGTTTATTTTAAAGTCCTTGATACTTGACAAGAAAAATTAGAAATACCGCTTACATAATTCAGTTTTGTTGATTTTCAGATTAATCATTTAGTTTTCGATAAGCCTCTACTATGCTGAAACTGGATATTTCTTATTATTGCTGTTGCAGTTTACTTTTAAATTTTCAATTATAATAGTATTGTGAAAAAATGCATTGTATTTTGAGAAAAATACCTTATGTTTCTAGCGGTGATTTTTATTTGAAAAGTTTATTTTAAACATTAATCACGTTCTATTTATAAAACGCAAATTTTAAGGTAGAAATTGGGTGTAAGAATTACATAAAATTAATATGAGGCCCAATAAGAAGGTAGTCCCATTTGTAAAAATGAACTATGCAAGTATTTTTTATGAATGAGCCGAGTTTAAAGAGGTTCTATGAATAATTAATGATTCATATGCGATGTTTTATTATAGCTTATACTTGCATTTAAACTGCCGCCTAAAATGAAAATTTTGAAGTTATTTTTGGAGAAATTAACCACTTAGAATTTAAATAAGGGGTTTGTAAATCCAATAACCATTGTAAATCAAATAATTAAATGAAGAAAACAAACATCTATTAAATTAATAAGAGTATTAAAATTTATATTAACATATTTGCATGCATTGGGATTTATTTCAACAGGCCTATACTTTATCGTGTTTTAAGGGGTCTATACAATGTATAAAATACCGATTTATGTTCAGAAAGTTCGAAGCTTCTATATCAGTCGAAATAATGTATTAACGTAAACTGAATTATTACATTTATGTGAATTTTTTAATATCACTATGATTTATCAAAATATTTGTTTTTCTCTTGGTTACGTGCTTGTACGTACCCAGTTTCTTCAAATTCTCTGAAGTGAACATATTTATCTCCAAAAATGAACTTTAGACTTTAATTTTCGAAAGCCAGTGTATCTTATAATAGTTTTAATATTTAATACTACATCACAATTTGATGTTATATTGCCTTACACATAAGTAAAGAGTGTTTTAATCTCATATAGCCACTTACAACTTTTATGGTTAGTGAAAGTTTTCAGTTTGAATGGATTTCTTGCTTAAATAAACTAAACGATAATAACCAGATACATATTTTCAGGATCATACATAATGGTTTTTTAACGTGTGTAAGATATGAATAGTAACACAGTTTAGCATTTCTAAAAGTTGGAAATGTCAAATTATTTCATTTAATTCTTTTATACACAATTGGGTTTAGCAATTACGAAGTTCTAGTTTTCACGATTAAGCACAGATACCCATTCATCTCACGCCACTGGTTTAGAAAAATAATTTAATTTTCCTTTGCTATCAATTTACTTAAATTTTTAAAGTAATTTATTGTATTTTATTATATAAATTTATTCTATATTTAATATTCTAAATTCGACGGACATCATATTAGGCATGTATTTGAATGTAGTTAATAAAGTTAAAGCCTAATTCTATAGTTCCGGCAGAATACCTTCTTTATGCTGAATTAATCTGAAATAACTCTTCAGGCTCTTTGAATCTGTTCCTCTAAGGTAAGTTCCAAGTACTGGGCTTCAGCAAAAATAACAAGGTAGGTTCTATTTTTTTATTATTTATACAAGGAATGTGTACTGCTTAAGCTTCGGAAAAATGTAAGGTTTATTTTTCTTGGTTGATACTTGGATTTTGTTACTTATGCTCGAAAGCAATTTTCCTCTGCCACATTTCCTTCCTCTGTAATAAATTCTGTGAATTACGCTACATGTAGGAACAAAACAATTTGTATATATAAGTATATATCTTAAAATGATAATTAATAAATTGTATTTTGCTTCACTATTCTGTGTTACCATTTTAATTAAGGCATGTGGAGAAATTTATAAAATAGCTAGAAAAAATTTTCATGGTATATTTAAACATAATTTTTAAATTACATTTTTCCACATAATTTTTATGTAATGCTGCTAAAATTTATCAGCTAATCAGCTAAAATGTATATTACTATACAGTTAAAATGTATCTACATAAATTCATAACTGCAAAAATTCAGTATATTTAAAGTTTGAGAAATATTGTATGAAACATGACTGGATATAATTTTATGATATTTGTAAGGATTTTTTCACTTTTGGAAATGCATATTTATGTATTGATAAGATTTCAAATAAAGGGCACTGCTATATTGGTTTTAGTTATTATTACACAATTCAATGTCTTAATCTATTTAAATGGCCCAATAATGTGATAAGTTAAAATGGAAAACTGATATTATTAATGTAAAAATATTATTAAGATGCTTTTCAATTAAAACACAATGTGAAAAAATAGGGTGATTTAATTTCACATATATAACAATTTCCCATACATGTGATAATTGTACAAATGCACTTAAGAAAATGTAATAATTACGGACATAAACTATTTAATATGAAATGATCAAGGAAACTCATGAAAGAGCAAAAATAACCAGCAAGTTACTAGTTATTCCAAGTAATTTATTTACATATGAAATGTAAAGATATGATTAATATTAAGATATGAATTAAAATTTCATCATTATGTTTAAAACTTACTTTCAACTTACATGTAATCGGTCATAAAGACAGTTATTTAATAAATATGATTTCCATATACAACGAATCAATATACAACGAACCAAGTAGTGGAACTTATTAGTCAAATCAACATTCTAGATCTATTATTTCATGTACTTATAAAAAATAATTTTATATAATTATTGAATCCCTTCATTGTCTTTTAATCTCGACATAGAATTTAGCATTCATGTCCAAATCTATGGAAATGGGAAATTCTCTTTCAGAATTTAGATTTTTTTTTTACTCACAAAATCGATTTCAAATAAGGAAAAGCAAAACAAAACTATTCGATTTTGATTCATTGATACATTGAAAAAAAATTAAAAAGCCAAAAAATATAAAGATTTAGTAAAAAGTAAAATTTTTGCGATGTCCAGAGTTTTTAGCTCTGAGTAAAACACGTTTTGTGAAGATTTCGCCTTTACAAAATTTATTTCGTCGGCATTTTTCATTCAGTTTCTTTCTTTTCTCGACCTAAGGTTATTTTTTATAGCACTGGTTATTTTTAAGTGGTTTCTAGTAGGTAAGAACATGTTAGTGCGTTGAATAGCAAATGGCCAACCAAAAAAAAAGGATAAAAATGCAATTCCGTCTGCTCTTTTCTGCTTGTTTCAGAAAACGAAAAAAAAAATAGTTTTATTTTTATTCTGGGAAATAAGAAAATGAATCTGCGTTATAAATTTTGCAGATGCGAAAGCGCAGTTATCTTTGCAAAAGCAAAAACTCATTTTTGAGAGCGCTTTGTGAGTCTACATTAGACACCATAATGATATTTTACTCTTGGGGTTTACTTAATGTAAATAAAGAAGAAGAGGAGAACTAATAAAGATACAGCAGTAAGTACTATTTAACTGTCAAACATTTTTGTTAATTATCAAAAGTTTTAGAAGAATTTTTATAAAGTCCCTTCAAACTTATCGTTACTAATACTAATACACACACACTCCCACACATACTATATATATAGTATATATAGTAAATATATATATATATATATATATATATATTATATATATATATATATATATATATATATATATATATATATATATATATATATATATATATATATATATATATATATATATATATATAATATATAATATGTAAATCTTGATTTTTAATTGCATCTTGCATATTCATTTTCTTTTCTTAATCAACCAAAAGACAAATTTCTTGGTATTTAACCCTCTACGTTGCTTTATCGCATTATCATCTTTACATATTTGTTATACTTATGAATACGCATAAGGTTCTGTATTTTGGGCTACAGTTATCATTATGTTAAATTTTTATTAGTGTATTTGATTAGTATTTTTACTATTTCGTCCCTAGGTCACCTATAAGCTAACACTCCATATGGTGGTATATTTGTATGTTGAATAATTTTTTAACTATTGTTTCAATGAAGTTGATGCATTTTATACAAGTTATCTTTAATCAAAATATGTAGGTAGCCATTAATGTCATATAATACAAATGTTTATAGATATATTGTAATGTATCTAAATCATGTCTTTCCTTACTGATATTTTTATCTTATCGTGATAGGCATGTTATCAAGCTTGATGAAACTACGCAAATTTTATGACTTGCTCTTTCCAATGCACCTTCAAAATCGTTAACTTGGAATTTTCGTCTATTTGATTACGGAAAGGGTGCTATAAATCGTCCGTAAAGACACATTAAAAAAGAAGAAAATTTACATAAATCTTTTATTTTTGCAATAGTGACATTTATGATTTTAATATTCATATTTCTACAACGATGGTACTGTCAACGTTTGCATTATAATTTGTAACTTAAAGCCGTTTACTTCTGATGTCTGTTATCTACTAAACATTTTAGAACTGTCGTTATGGTAGTAATAAATGTATCTTTAGCATTTATCTTATCCAACAAGTTATCTTTTATAATGGAACAATAAATTATTTCAGTTAAAAATGGAAGAAAAAATGTATAATTGCATTTTAAAAATCGTTTTGTGAAGTAAAACAGTGATATCTAAAATACCAAAATCAGTTTAAGAAAAGATGCCTTTCAGAGAAAGCAGTCCAAATTTTCTACTCAATTTTAAGCAGTAATTTTATGCATGATGAAATACAATTACACTCTGATGCAAAAGAGTATATGCTCCCATAAGAAATTAAGCTACAGCCGCGAAACTCAGGATGTAAGAATCGTTTGAAGAGATATGCAAATGATTAGAATTTGAGAGAAGAAAATACATTTTATTAAGAAATGGTAGCAACAAAAAATAGCATTTTAGTAAGTGGTAAATCCTGTCCTAGTAGCTTTATATGCCGATATTATATGCAGCATTGAGTCAATTAAGTTGCTTGTGTCCCTTTGCGAAAGATTCTGCCACGATTGTTGCGACTAGTCAACAAAGTCAGTGGTATTATGAAGAGGATGCAATTGCCGTCCCAGCATGTCTCAGACGCATTCTATTGGTGATAGGTCTGGAAGACTGGATGGCCATTTGCGGGAAGGGGGCTATTCAATCCTCGAAGACATTGTTAAGAAAGTCGTGCAGCATGTGGTCGAGCGTGGTCTTGTTGGTAAAGGGACTTCTGAAGCTTAACTGCATATGCATAGCATTCGGCTACATAATATCGTCGACGTAGAAGCGAGCCGTCAGGTTGGCTTGCAACACAACTAGATGAGATCGGATATCTCACAACAGGGCTCTGCAGATTGTCGCACTACATGTGATGGTCATGTGCCGCCCGACAATAAAGGTGTGATTGAAGGGGTGACTAGTTCTTCTCCACATATGTATGCGGCAGTCATCAATACCGAGAGAGAAACGGGATTCGTTGCTAAAGACAACATACCTCCAGTCTGACAATGTGCCCTGAAACGTCATTGGCGCTGACAGTTTCATCATTCGCATAACACTGTAAACGACATTGGAATGCCTTGTTTTGCGACTGCAGTTCAATTTTTTTATGGGTGCATACATTTTTTGGCAACAAAATGTATTTGCAAAGTAAAACTATGGCAGCTGTATTACGTTCATGAATATAATTTCAAATAGCTTCAAAGTGGGATAAAATGATGATATGTAATTGGGTGATAAAATTATGAGTCCCTGAGATGGAAAATATCAAAATATTCGAACTAAGTTTGGAATTACTAGTTCAACTTTGCTACTTATGAATGTAGTTTCTTTTAAATATGATTTAAGCTTCCAAAAAGAGTTCAGCGCTAGTAGCATTGGTTTTGTAGACAGAGGAGGAGGACATCGTAATTCGGAATTAGCTGTAAATTTGAATTTCTCCTCAATAGAGTTCATATTAAACAACAAAATCCAACTCTGCAACTTTCTATTTGGTCGTCGATCTCCTCTCCTCACCAAATTTAGGATACGCCTGTGATTATGATGCTATACGGAATAATTTTTAGAATACGTCTTGGTTAAAAGTCGTCATACATCATACGTCGATATTGTTTATAACTAAATAACATACATTTTTGCTCTAGAATGTAGTTGATAATCAGCTGGACCCAGAGGTATTTGCTATCATTTTAAAGTGAGAATAAGGGTGGATTGAGAAGTATAGGAAAGAAAGAAATTTAGAAATCAGATTTGGCAGAGGATCAAAAACCCAGACCATTGGACTGACCCTAGGGTTTGCAGCAGCGATTTGAGTGACCGGGAACGAGATTTGACAGGGGGTGGAAAAGTTGTCTTTAGATCTATTGGTTCACATGTTTTGTTTTATAAAACAATCCATTCATATTTTCCAGTACCCCAAGGTCTCTAAAAATGCGCAAAATGTCAATTTTTATGAAAATATGATTAAAAAATAAATAATTAAAAAAGAGATATATAATCGGCAGGGTATCCAACTGTTAGCGAATGGTTCTACTGAATAATATCTAAAATTATTTAAAACTGGCTTCATTATTTGAGGTGCCCCAAGGCCCTTGAAAAATTTCAAAAAATAAATTTTTAACTAAAAGCAACCCCTTTAAAAATCAAAACAATCAGTGTTAAAATAAATACAAAATGAAAATTAAACTTATCTAGACTTTACTATGCAATTGTGCAAATTATTTAACATTACTAATATCATTATTTTGAATTGATCAGTATTGATTTGTTAATATTGAGTCTTTATTGTCATGTATTCATTCAAGTCAATCAATTGTTCAGTTCGTTTTTTTAATGTCAGCGATTAACCACTAGCTAAATGTCTTAAAATGGTATAAGGATTAAGGATGGTTATAAAACAGAATAAGAATGGAAATTACACTTTATATTCTGACTTTGTATTGAATTTTTTCATATGCCCTCGCTATTCCAGTGTGGTTTAAATGAAACCATTTCTCTGCTCTTCCCAGCACATACTCTCAGATACTTCAGAAACGAGACGAACACATCGCTCCACGGCTTGGGTGTGACAAGAATATTTGTACCATTCCTATAATTCTTTGCCCCTCACAGCAGCCTCAATTTCTTGTATTAAGACACTCCTCATGACAAGCGGTTCAAAGCGTCCTACTTGTTGGCTGTTACTAAGTTCGGTATAGTCCACTGCTTTGAAATTTATTTTCGGTACTTTAAAAATTCTAATTAGCGAAGTTTCAGTTCTCTGGCTTCTTGCAAGTAGAATTCTTCGAGCCGCAAGGGACCTAATATGCTATTTTTCATCTGTAAGCATAGATGCTAACAAGTTCTCAGGATGGCAAAGTAAAATATTTCTTTAAATGACATCATCCACGACTGCTTTTAGATTTGGGGCTAAGTACCTGGAAAACGAGATCAGTCTCCAAATGTGACCCACCCTTTCAGTAAAAGCACTCTTTGTCTTGATATGGAACCATAATGGGGCATATACTTTCATGATTTAGGTAGCAAGAATTTTAAGATCTGTAGATGGATTTTTTGTTGCCACATACAACCTTAAAATTCGGCTTGCAGTTGTTAGCCACATTGAGTGTGCAACGGGACCAGGTTTCTTAGATGCCAAGCCGAAAGAACCTCTTTATCTACATTAACAGGAAAATTCAGAAATTTTATTGGAGAACATTGTACTACGGGCAGCTCTTCGCAGTACTTAATTGCTTTACCAATTCGCCCAGAAAAAGCTTTGGGACCTCAGATTGCACCGTCTAATTCACATAGAATGTGTCGCAATAGTAATTAATTTGCATGAGCAACCAGTTCATAAATTATAGTTACAGTTGGCTCTGTAGAGTTGTGGAACTTCATTTCCTGCTTTAAAAATAAATAATATTTCAAGACGTCAGAAATAGTTGGTAACATCCCGTGGTTGAGTTGCTTTGGGGCTCCAAAAACTAGACACAAAATCTTCTGCCTCATAATTTTGGCTGCCGCCTTTTTTTTCTGCGCGAGACATGACTTTTAGTTTGTTTTTTTACGTAAGTACTTTTTTCTATAATTCTTTTGTAAAACGTATAATGTACAATGCGTCTCATGAATTATAAAATTGAAACGTAAAAATTTCTCAAACTAACTTTATGTTACATATTCAGCTTCAGTCTGATGCAATCACAGACGTAAGGACTTTCCCTTCAGTCGGAAAAGTCCCATTCTGAAAACGGAAAGGGGTGAATGGAAGGAAAGTCTAACTCTGATAGAGACTGGGGTGGGGGACAATGACAATCACACGTCAACTGACATGATTGATATGGTGGATTTTTGGTGGCTTTGGGATACCTGAAAATATCAATTGCTTTTGAAAAGAAAAAAATATGCGAGCTAACAAACCCAGAAAAGAGTTTTTACACCCCTTGCCAAAATGAATTTTTATGAAAAGATTTGTCGATCCACCGTAGTGAGCATAGCGTATCAAAAGTTCATATATATTAGTAGAATATGTAATTTTAAATAGTCCTAATAGCAACATGTGTTTGAAATAAGTAAGAAAACAAGTATAAAAAGTTAATTCTCTTTATTTTCCAAAATAATTCGCACTATTACGGTTTTCCATCACATAGACATATTCACTTATTAATTTATTACCCACCGTTTCTTATGTGAACTCGTGTATGCCACATTTTGTAAACCGCGTCATATTATTACATGGGATCCCAACAATTCAAAATTTTACCACAAAAACGTGTTCATCAGACTCTGTCATGTATATTGTTGTTCTGAAAGAATTGTTAGTAAAACATTCTAATAAACAAGAAAGACAATCATGCTTAAAGCATTGATTATGAAACACTTTCCAACTTCAATGCAATTTTATTTAAACATGTCTAAAATTCAATACATTCCTCGGTAATATTTTAAAACTTATCACACATTAATTTATTATATTTGACACTTTAAACCTTCATCGAAAAAAATTAACTTCATTCAAATGACGGCATTAAAGTATAAATTGCCTGGTTTAAACATCTCCAAAATGTGATACATTCCTCGGTAATAATTTTAGAATTATCATAATACTACGTTAATTTATTATATTTGGAAACTTCATCGAAAACAACTGAAATTCATTCAAATGACGTCATAAAAAAATAACACGCCTGGCTCTCTCTATAAAAGCAACATTTCATTCATAAATAATTCCCCCATTCATGTCATTCATCACAATACTATAATAATTTATTTTATTTAAAAATTAAGACCATTGAGCTACAAGTAAGTGAACTCAATGCGTAACTTCATCGAAAAATATCGTCCTTCTATTTCCAAAATCAATGAATATTTCATTCATATATCAGCTAAGCAGACTCCATGGACTAAATGATTTTGTGTTAAAAAATTACAGCGATTCTAATACAACTCATTCTACATATTTTGCTGTTTACATTTTACATAGGTGAAAAATAGGCTTAATAGTAGAAATAATCAAATTTGGAAGAGCATTTAAACTGAAATATATTGTCATTGCGTTGTTTCAGTATGTAGGTGCACAGAATTTAGGCAAAAATAAAGTAGTTTTAGGACGGATACAACACTCAATATGAATTAAAAAGAACTTTAAAAATCACGATTTTTACACAAGATGTATGGCATATATCATTTTGAAGTGGGTCATGTGATCGTTTCATATCATGGACACGTGATCGCTTCATATAAGATGTGTTATTATTATTTTAATTTTTATTTAAAAAACAACTGAATATATTTCGCTGAATTTTTTTTTATATATTTTATGGAACAATTTGAATATTGCCTAAAATTTTCGAAGCAATTTGTGAATTTTAAATCCGCTTAAAAAATGCTTGAAAAATTAGGTCCCGTAGGGCTCAATGTATTCCATTTTTTCAACCCGGGTTCAATCCAAAACTAATTGGGTGATATTATTCATTTATATTCCCATAGGTCCTATAGACCGTCTGAACAACATACTAAAATTTCATTTTGATTAAGTCATTTTTACGGCAGTTATCGTGCTAACGGACAGACAGACAGACAGACAGACAGAATGAACAAAGTCATAAACACTTTTCAACTTTGTTGTAAAGTGTTAAAAAACCTAAACTACAAATGTAGAACCCAAGTTATAAATATTGATCCTGCATCCCCTTCAAGATACTGCAAATTGGTACACTGCCAAATTTTCACTTTTACCTTTCGAACACTTATATTTTGATTTTCGGAATCTTGTAATACACTTTTTACAAAATATTGGAGTGATTCGCTTATTGAATTTTTACCCGTCATGCTACACAACACTATGTTTGTCAGTAGAATATTTTCACATTTCTTTTCCAAATCTTGCTCTTTTTCTGGACGTAGTTTTCATGTAACCTTCCTCTTTAAAACGCCGGCAGCTTTTCATGATTATTTTTTTTTTCTGGAATGCAGTACCGACGGGGAGTTCAAAAAACTAAAAACGCAATAATAGACGGCCATATTTTCTCAAAAAATTCACCAAACAGGAAGTGGAGAGCCGTAATTCCATCCTCCATGAGAAATGGCTGTAGAATTCCAGATAAGAATTTCCCTCTTCTTACGATGTAACAATTATTTAAAAAATCGTCTGCTAGAAGATATTTGGATTTCTTTGGTTTAAAGGGAAATCTTTTTACAAAGCTTATGAAGATATATTAAAAAATACGACTTATAAATGTACTTTGAATCGAAAAGTTAACCTCATTTTTTTGCACTTTTCGTATGCAAAATGGAGAGGAAAATGATCATCGTAAGGCATATTATTAGAATAATGCTGGATGAAGTGAAAGTAAAAAAAAAACTTGCATTTGTAAAAGTCCAATGTAAATAAAGATTCCAAAACATAATGCTGAGATTTTTAACATTGATTAATTGACATCGAATTTATAGTTCATGTATTCTTCATTAGAGGAACACGAAATTTCCACGATTCATTGCAAATATACGTAGGAACTTCAAATCACTACAAAACTTAGGGCTTTGTGGTTTTAGATGATGCATCTTTTGAGTATTGATATTTCTTTATATTGTTCTTGTTGTTTAATGAGAATTGGGTATTTTTTTACTTAAAAATGTGATTTAATAAAGATAATGGTTTACGAACTTGAAGTGTTTAAGAGATGTAAAAAAGCTTCAAATTTTTCGACAAGAAAGGAAAAGTAAGGACAATTCAGTTGTTTACTTTAACGACATACAAAGCTTTTAGTTCCAATAAAATAATTAATAAAATATTTCCTAGGTTCGCAAACACACTTTGATCACAGGTAACCTGAATATCCCATCTGTGATCGAACATTTTAATATGTTATTTTCAATTCATAGGAGCCGTGTTTGGATCCCGGGAGTAGTTGTACCACCGTGCGTATTTACTCATAGTAGTTCGAAATAGTTTTTAATCGGTGTTACTGTCCAGAGTTGCTCTCATTTGCATAAAAATAAAACAAAACGGGCTAAAAAACCAATCTAATAAAAGAGTAGCCCGTATGGGCCGAATAAAGTTTTCTTGCAAAATTAATTATTAACAAAAGCACGTTATGCTTCTCCCACGGCAGGTGGGCAATATTTGCTAGGACATATATATCCTAAACTGAGTGTAATTAAGAACAATCACTTTATGCGTGATTATACAGTGTCCCAAAAATATTGAAACGCGCTTTAATTCTTTACCTGTTGAAGATAAGGGGGCAATGTAAATAGCAAAAATGTTGAAAGTAAAGTTGGAAATAAGACTACGTTAATGAAATAGTCCACCCATTAACTTTCAAAAAGTTACACTTTTAAATTTTTATACGACCCCCTTAGACAAATTTGGTCAATCAGAAATGTTTTACTTTTAATGCAAAAAGAACATTAAAAAAACCGCATATATGTATCTTTAAAATCAACTGAAATATGATACAGGAAAAAATCTGACTTATGCCACTTTTCCGTACCATGTGAAAGGTTATTTCAGCAGTGAAAATAGGGATCATAAACAAAGTGACGATGGAAATTGTTTAGATCAAAAATACGTTAATATATGTCAAATTTTTTTATCACAAATGCATCTAAATAAAGCATTACACATACATAGATCATATAACGCAATGGTACTCACAACGCGGTTGGGTATCATATGTATTTTCATCCAGTTTTATCTTTTTCGTGATATGTCCCAAATTTACATTTCTAATTTGATATATGGTCCCCATTCACAATGTTTAATTTTCAATTAAAGCTAGTATTAAAGATACAGATATGCGGTTTTTTTAATGATATTGTTGCATTAAAAATAAAAATTTTCTTATTGACCAAATTTATTTGTCTAAGGGGATCATATAAAAATTTAAAAAGGGTAACTTTTTGAGAATTAATGCGAGGGCTATTTAATTAACGTAGTCTGATTTACTTTCTTACTTTCAACATTTTTGCAATTTACATCGCCCATATATCTCCAATACATAAGAAATTAAAGCGGTTTCAATCTCTTCGGGAGACCCTGTATAGACAATAATATTTATTTACTACCAGTCGTTCCATCTATTTCTTACCCCTAGATAGTATATTTATACTATATCAAGTGCCAAACAATAAATAAAAAATATACTTAGCAAAACAGCCTTGTGCAATACGTCATTCTAACTATTGGCAGTAGGTACGTGATATGAAGAAATCGACCCTGTCCCGTATTCTGGAGACTTAATAACAGCTGGAGAGTCTCGCTTTGTTAGCTGAAGGATTAATCATACGTTTGAAGGATTAATCAAATAACTGAATCATTATACACTGTGGATACATATCCTTTGTTTTTCCTACTCAATTGTTAGATATTTATTGATTATCAATTATTTTGCTTGTTTAATCAGATCACTACACATTAAGTTTCTTTAGTCAATTATATAATTTAAAAATATAATTTTAACAATTGTAGAGTATTATACCTAACTTTAGCATCTTCTTCTTCTTATCCAGACCGTCCGACCTACCAGAAATGTATAAGGTATCTGTTTGGACGACCGGGAAGTGCCACCCAATTTTAGACCGGGACCCTGTGGGGGAGGCATCCACAAGGACCGTACCCTCCTTCCCCTACCACCAATCTCTCGGAAGGACTTACGGACCCACATGTTTAACGTGATCGTACTCAGTGTGAACACGGCGGCAGTTTTGGCAGTGGCGGAAATCGAACCCGGGCAGACCGAGTGCAATTCCCGCGCGCTAACCACTGGGCTGTAGCGCGCCTGAATTTAGCATATGTAAAAACGATAGCCAGGCAGAGACGGATATTGGATACAGTCTTTGTAGATTGTATTCAATCCAAACGTACTACTCACTTCGCTCCTGGAAGGAGTAATTGACTTTCGTACCCCTCGTTGCAAGACACAACCTAACGTAGCACCAGGACCGTAGCTAGAAACTTATTAAAGGAGGGGCCCAAACAAAGTCAAGGAGGCGCTCAGATTTACTAGAGCATAAAGCTGAATATCAAAATTCACAAAGTAGAAATATAAAAATATGGAATAATAGTTAAACCTATTTTCTATTATGCCAATACTTGAAAAATAAAGTAAATTCAAGATCCTGTCTCAATTAGCGCGTATCTTCGTTTTTCTCTCATTAACTATCAATGATATGCAATTCATTAATTTTAATATATAAATTTCTCATTTGGAGGGAATATTTTTGACAACAGGCAATACATCTATCTGAAAGAACTAAATTTATAAACATGAATATGTAACCAACTCCCCCCCCCCCCCCGAAACTAAAATTTGCGTATTACACAAGTGAAGAGGAATAAAATAACATACTACATGAAAATACAATATAAGCATACAAAGTGCAGTGCTTAATTAATTTAGTCTGTATGCCGGCTGTAGTATATAAAACTCCAATGTGTTTGTACCATGTCGTTTGCCTCTGATGAAGGGCTTTTTGCTGTTGAACGATCTCAAACAAATCGAATACCATTTGCGTTATGTGTTATGAAATACACTTTTTATTTATGTTAAAGTATTTCAGTACATTGTAATATCGTTAAAATAAAGTTTGGTCCTAATGTGCGCAATCCAAGCAGAACATGGGTTCCATGTTTTCGTCTTCAGTTCGCAATCGAACTTTGTACAAAATTTAGTTGTGCAGTTTTGGAGAAAATTTCTTGGTTTGGAACACCTTCAGACAGACAGATGATACGTTATATTCAAGCCTGTAATTATTAAAACCCAAGCTAAACGGTGTTTTCGGCACAAAAAGTAGAACAATTGAATGGGAAATTGAGAGAATTTTAATATTCCTTCTGCAAGTTTGATTAAACGGCTTATATTGACACGTTATAAAATACAGCAACGCGGAATACAGGGAATGAAATTCAGTGACCATGGTGTTAATAAATATTTCAAAACACCATTTGTAAGAGATTAAAATATGGAACAGTTTTTTCACTCATAAGACATGGGTGCCAACGGCCGTGCCGTGCTGAAAACACCGGTTCTCGTTAGATCACCGAAGTGAAGCAGCATCGGGCGCGGTTAGTACTTGGTAGGTAACCACCTCGGAACGCCGCGTGCTGTTGGCCATCTCGGGTACGGTATCCCCGTGGTTTGCGCGCTAGATTTGCACGCTGCCACAAATGCCGCCGTGTTCATGCGGAGTACGATCACGTTAAACATGTGGGTCCGTAAGTCCTTCCGAGAGGTTGGTGGTAGGGGAAGGAGGGTACGGTCCCTGTGGATGCCACCCCCACTGGGTTCCGGTCTAAATTGGGTGGCACTTCCCGGCCGTCCATACAGTTACCTTACACCTTTCTGGTAGGTCGGACGGTCTGGGTCTCAACAACAACTCATAAGACATGGGATTCAACTTCCTAGTGCTTCCTTGATTAAGAAAATTAGGTGAGCGCTTATAGCAGGCAACTATCGGCTTAAACTGAGATATTTATGGTTGGTGTTAAGATTTTATTGCTTGATACCACCCGGTAACAAATTTCCCCGTTAAGTGTTACAATTCTGTTTGATGGATCCCCCCCCCCTTCCACTTTACAGTTATATCATAGCGTTTTTTTTTTAGAGCACAATGTTCTACAACCGAGGAATAGGGCTCTTAATTAATTCGAAACAATTATAGGTCAATTAATTTCCGTATGACTGCTTCCTCCAAGAAAGTATAAAGAAGTTGTAGTACTGTTTTTTTTAATTCAGTAGGCTTATATAGGCTCGTGAATCCCACCAAAACCGTTAAATGCAGCTACTTATGTGATAAATCCTAAATCCAAGACGGTCCTCCCTAGAGACATCAATATATTCGAGTGTCGCTATACCATTAAATAGTTAAAAGAAGGTAGGAAGCTTGTTATGCCATTTTCCAACCGTAAAAATTTGATATTGCCAGAACGCAGACAGGATAAACGTGAAGCATCAGCTCCTGTCAGCTTCCAAAACATAGGCTCCCCCCTATATGGTGTGATATTCTGGCTAGAAGAAGTTTCATTTATTGTTAGTAAATGTGATACCGGGAAGATGTGTAGAGATAATGTATAGAGGTATCTGTGTGTGAACATGACGGAATTTTATACTTTGGGAAAGATAAAGTATAATTTAAAATAATTGAAACAATAAAAATATTATTGCGTAATTGATTTAATTATATTGAAGTATGCTGTTTTGAAACTTTTACATTGCTTTACAGAACACTTTAAATGTTCAGTAAATGCATTATTATAAAATATATAAAGCAAATCAAACTATTCATTTATGGAAAACCTTTCTAACATTTGGAGTATTTATATCTAAGTTAAATAAGGCTCTTCTAACTTGTCTTCATTACAGAAAATTAAGCAAATAAATTATTTCAGTAGATGCATTTTTGAAATCGCATTTGCAGTATAATACGGTTTTGGAACATAATGATTCATACAGAGAGCTACATTTATCATGCTTTTTACCTTTTTCTTTTCTTCTGTTTCACGTCTTCATAAAGCAAAAAAATTTAACGGGAATCAAGATATTACATTAGGACACACCACTTAGCAAATCACTGGCCTTTGACCCTTGAGCAAAACTATTATCCTCTTATTGTAGACGGGAAATACTTTTTTTCCATTCGTAATGGAGAACTTCTGAGCACATATCCAGAAACGTATCAAGTCTACAGCTGTGTTAAGAGTAACCGACTTTTCCGGCTTTTATGATTTCAGCTGATTCCGTCTCACTTTAGCTTTATTTACAGGAATCGTTTTTATCTGAAAATATTTGCTGGGTTTAATTATTTATTTTTTACTTTACCTGTAATGCATAGTTAATATAAATGTAAAATATTGTGATAGGGAAAAAATCCCAGCTTTCTGATTTTGATAGATATACATGTTTACATAGTTTTGATAGATATACATGTTTACATAGTTTTGATAGATATACATGTTTACATAGTTTTGATAGATATACATGCATACCTGGATACAAATTAAACATTTTTTCAACGATGTATATGTGTGCTTTTTGGAGAATGGAATCTATCAAAGAAATAGATATAATGGATTGGCAGTTGGTATAATTATTTCAATCAGAGAACGGCATATGTCCATTTATTTTCAGGGTGAACGGATTAAGGGAAAGACGCAGTTTTTCAAATATGTTTCCTTTTTTAACATTAGGAAAATATAGCAAAAACATAAATACTCAAAAAAATGGCATGGGTATATATATTTATTATATAATATTTTATTTAAAAGTAAATGCCATCATTAAAAAGTACAAATGTCATTGATAGACATAGAGCCACCTTGAAGAATACATTTTGCGACCATCAGAAATATGAACTTTTAATTTATATTTTATTATATAGAATATAATATAATTAATAATTATAATTATATATTTTTAAATATATAATTACAGTAGGGCACGCGATCGTGAAAATTGTAAAACAACTGAGCTCTGTCAGAAATAAAGGAATTATGAGGCACGGAATTTAAACATCGCAATTTAAGCAGTCAAATACAAATTTGGAAAATTTAGAAATAATTTAAATCAAATCAATTAAAATTTGAAAAGAAATATTTAACGAACATAGGAACTAAAATTGCGTTTTTTTTATCTTCATCAGAACAAATAAAGAAACATGAATGGAAATTTGAATTTTCTTCTATCATCAGATGCATTAAATATTATGAGTAATTTAATGATCATGGCGCAAAGTTATAGCTAGTCAATCGACAGTCAAAGTGTTATAAAATATACTTGACTGAGCAGGGATTTGAACATTTGATCATAGGTCACCCTTTCAGCTGAAGGTCCTGGGTGGGACAGCCCAGCGGTTAGCGCTCGGGGACCCGCGTCCGTTTCTCGGCTCTGCCTAAATTAACCCTGTGTAAACGCGAAGTATGGGCATGTTAAATATGTGGATCCGTAAGTCCTTACGGGAGATTGATGGTAAGGGGAAAAGGGAATGCTCTCTGTGGATTACCCCGATAAGTTCCGGTTTAAATTCAGTGTCATTTCCCGGTCGTCCAAAAAGCTGCCCAAAGTCTTTACTCCCGTTGCGTTGGTGGGACGGCCTGGGTCGAAAAAAAGAGCTAATGGTCCTGTCAGCCAGTGATCTATCCTTGCGATAACCAGTGCAATCATCATGTAGAATAAATTTTCCCCAAATTCACACGGAGTAAGAACTCATTAAATATGTGATAAGTCATTCAGAGAGTTTGGTGGTAGGGTATGGAGGGTACGGTCCCTGTGGATGCCGCCCCCAGTGGGTTTTGGTCTAAAGTTGATGGTAATTTTCCGGCAGCCCAAATAGATACCTTGCGACTTTGAGTAGGTCTGAGTCGAAAATTTAAAAGCCAATGGTCATCTAATGATCTAGCCTTTGAGATAACCACTGCAATCAGCATGTAGGATAAAATGTTCCGTGTGATAAAATAATGACTAATTGTCTCAAAGAGGATACGAACAACATATCTTCTATTGGGTCACTGACACAAAAAGCACACACAATAATCGTGACACAATAAGTATTTTCAATAAGCAAATGCGAAACATTATATTTAAATTGGGTCACATACGGTTGTCAGCTTTATATGCTTTGCATAATACATGAATTTAATTTATATTACATAGCTGCAACCTAAATTTTCAGTGTTTAAAAATTATTTAATTCAATATGTATTCAGTAATAATCTTTATAAATACATAAAAAGGTACATTGGATTGCCTCATAATTTAGTGATTACGTCGCAGACCATTCAAACATTAAGAGCTAAGTAACTAGTGTAGAATCTTTAGTACACACACGTTTGCAGAAGCTTTTTCACCTTGTTTCAGCCTGGCATATGAATTAAGCATAACGCAATTTCTTAATGAACCTCCTTCCCCCAAAATAGTAGCATCCTTGGCAGTATGACCATATCAAATACTTTCCAAATAAAATATGACTTCATTTGAACGTATTCATTCTTCAGTGTCATAGAAACGTAATTATATATATTCTTTAAAATAAGAAGCTATTAGTCCATTTTACCAAGTTGACAATCGTACTGGCTGAAAATTTTCGTACCAACACGTAGGGAATGATAAGGTAAATTATCTCCATCATGTTTTATTTGTCCGAACGAACGCCGTGGATGTCATATTATTAATTAATTAATTAAAAAGTACATTAAATCGCCGTGTTCGCAACACATTGTTACGAGCATAGAAAACTATTGTTAGAATTTAGAGGTCTAGGTCGCTTGACCTTGGCAACAAATTCGATAATCTTGATCCCGAATTTGGGTGAAATATTGCTAACATGGCCGCGTTTGGCCAATTAAACGCTAATTTCATTTTGTACGCTTATTTTAATAGATATAACTGTGACAAATCTGTTATGGTCACGACATAGAATAACATAAAATAATAATTTGTTATTGAGGACCTTAGTGACAAACTCAGTACCCTTGTTTAAGAGTTCGGAGAAAGATCGCCAACTTTCTACTATTCTTATCTATAAATATACTTAATAACGCTTCCTATAAAGATTAGTGACTCACCAAAATGCATTCATATACATTTTTTCTAAACACTTATGTAATAATCCCAAGAAAGAGCTTAAATACCGGCTCTTTGATTTTTAAACAAACGTAGTAGAGAAATGAGTATCTTTACTTTTTCTACATAGTATAGGGAAAGTATTGTAACTAGGTTGAAAATTCGAATTCGTGTTTTCAACGGAGAATTACGTTTCAGGAATCCTTGAACTCGAATCGAAAGTTTGGAGGTGATGTCTCTGTGTATGTTCGTCTGTGGGTCTATGAAGACGACATCTCACGAACGAATGGAGCGTTTCAAACGAAATTTGGTACAAAAATTACAATAAGCGAATATTAAAATTTATTGATTTTAAACGCAAACAAATGTTCGGAAGACCCCCAATTTTCGAATGAAATTAAAAAAACAATATCAACAAATCAAAAAAACAAAACCTTGAATGATGTTACGTAAATAATTATTTTTTATGTAATTTTTTTATTAGAAAACGATTGATATAAATTGTAGAACAACTAGTATAAACCATTCTCTAGAAATTGCAATCTTTTAAATACATTTATAAAAAAAGTGACCTAAAATTAAAGTAAGGCTGCATCTAGGGCAAAATATCGCCAACTTGGCGATATTTTCCCCTAGATGCACGAATATATCGTTGAAATGACGAAAATGACTCAAAATTAGAGATTTGTCTATTAAAATATTTAATATGTGAGCTATACTGCTTATTGTGCATGATATCTATATCAATAATGGCCAATTTAGTATTACGTGAATTATGAGTTAATTACTCACTTCGGCATGGGTTTACATGTTGTTATCCGAAAAGGCGCCAAATGTACAATTCAGCATTATAAACATCGTGTCGTAGATATTATACATCGATTTTGACTTTGAAGGAAGTAAATTCGTTGCATTATATGGGAAAGTCCTGTGCTGCTCACATCAGATTTTTTTAAAGCTCGGAAGTGTTTTTTTAGTCAGCCCACGCAGCGGCTGTGTAAACCGCAAAGCCCGCTGCTCCTCGTGATGCTCCACTCCCAACAGGCCTACGATTATTATAAATCGCTGCCCATTAGTAAACCTCGAGAGTGTCCCTTTAGCGCTCCACTCATAGTACTGTCCCCATTCAGCCCTATATGCGCGTTTATAATAAACCCGCGAGGACACATAATGGTTTGCTTAACTGAAGAGGATAAAGATTGGTAAGTGTATGTAATTAATTCCAACTCGTGTGTAATTATCATCAGATTCGTACGATTTTTGCACAGATTTCCGTGAGTAATTAAATATACCCACATATCCAATTTGAAGTAATTAGATACCAAACTGAATAGGATAGAATTATGTATTTTCCTTCCGCAAAATTATAATAGTCAGCCACGTCTAAAGCGACAGAATTTCGCTCTAGATCTTTTGTACTAGGGCGGTGTCATGCATCTGCTTCATCCGTAATACTTTGGGGAAAAGAATATTGAGAATTGACAAGCATTCTCTTAATAACTAATTCATAACTTTTATTTAATATCTTTTAAACTAATTCATTAATAATTTTTAAACGAATTCAAACCTTAAAAATTCACGTCGAAGTCAATTGGAGCCTGACCTTAATTGTATCTGTATGGAATTTCGTGGCTGTACGTTGCTTGGCTTTTATACCACAGCGTACAGACAGAAAGTCACCCATTGACTATACTTTTAAGATTTTAAGAAAATAAAGAAAAACAGAGATGACAAAATTTCTTATCAGTTGCATAAACTTTTGCTGCAGAGTTTTATGGATATTTTTATGTATGCAAGTTTCTAGCATTAAAATACAATTTTAGATCTTGGACTCTATTGCTTATGTCAAACTTTACACTTTTTAATTTTTTTAATTAACTTATTTGTGCCACTAACCAACTCTAGTTCATTATTATTATAAAAGACTAAATGTTTACAGAGTTCAAATAGGGTAAATGCCCAGTATGGAATATATTAATTTTGTGTGTGTGTATGTTTCTTTTAAATGCGTTGATTTAGATATCAATCTGCAATATTTAAGGAAAATAAGTTAGTCTGTGTCATCCGTAGGGAAAGATCTATGTGCTGTATGACAGTAAAATTTGGTACACAAGTACTTCAAGGCCCGGGACGATGTGCCGCAGCAAGATTTTTTTTAATTAAATTATTTTTTAATAAAGGTTAAAACACCATTTCGTGCGATTTTCGCACAAATCGATTCCCTAGCAACCGAAATCTTTATCTCAGAGTTTTCATCTTACTACTATTGGAAAGATCAGAAATTTATCTTTCAAGCAAACTTTAAATTGAATCAATACTAGGAAAGAATTTTCGTGATTTTTTAAAAGAACATACACTTTTATTGTTATGAAGATATACCCGACTATAAAAGTGCGATATATAAAATGTGACTGATAACCCGATCTTGCCAGATGTTTCTTCGAATATTGTACACTACTCCAAGCAAAGAATGATATTTCTGCTTTTATCCGATCATTAATTACGATTTTTCATGTAAAGGCTCGTAAATTTTCAGAATTCTTGCTGAAAGAGGGACCGGTGATAAAACAGATTTTCCGTCGTGTTTGGGATGAGGCAAAAGTTCCTTTCTTGAAGCAGGTATGCATATGGATTACTCTAGAAAGGGTGGGTGATGCGTGGATCTTTACCACACGTCCGGTCAGGACGCAAGTATTACAAATTCTCTCCATTAAAGTGAACTTCGACATTGGCCGTGTCGAGTATAAACACATATAAATAAATTGATAAAATGTTAATGGATAATGACGACAGCCAACATAATATAAAACAATAACAAATTTATTTACAAAATGATTGAAATAATAAGAAAACATTCCATTGCATTCTAACATAAACATGGTTATTCTCAAATATCATGTCCGCGAAACTATTCTAATTTTCACAACCTTAGAAGTATTTTACATTAAATACCCTTGCAAAAATATTGGTTCCGTTCCACAAGAACGGCTCTCGAAAATTATACACATTTAAAACATATAAGTAAATTCCTCCATGATTAAATTTCATTAAGATTAGATTTAACTCGTACCCAAACATATGCTAACTTAAAACACAATTAAACTAATTTACACAAGAAACGATTATCTCAAATGTGGATGTTAATCAAATGTCGAGAGAGAAATCTAATCTGGGTATCAAACTGTGTATAAAAAGACATGCGTTGCGTACCTTGATACTTAGTCGTAAAGCCCGTCATCGGGTCGGTAGGTGTCGGGCGCTCATCGTCTGCACCGTGGTTTGAGGGCACTTCTCCTCTTGGATTCAAAATATCAAGTGGCAAAACTTCTCTTAAAAACTCACTCTCTCTCGACATCTAAAAATTGTCACCTCCTACAGGCACTACGCCCCTGGTTGTCATTGGCTTGACACTGTAGTCCCTGCATATTTTCATTGGACGGCATATAGTTACATCTCAGTTATTGGGTGCTGTCACTTCGGAGGGTTGGTTAACACCCGAGAATTAATATGTACCAGATGGCGCAAAACTCCCACGCACCCTGGCGCACGTGCGACCAGTGGCGGTCAAGAGGTCACCTCTTTCCAAGGCGCTCCACTGTGAGCCCCTCTGTAATTGAGACGTCTCTGTTCACCAAGTAGAAGAAGCGTTGTTTTCATTTCCTTTTCAGGTGTTCTTCTGGGGAAACATATATTTATTGCAAATGTAATACAGGGGCCATCTTTATAGATTGTAATCCCTCCACAACTTACAATGTTACATATTTACCATGTAACAGTGGATATCTCCACTAAATCCGGCTTCGAATTGCTGGCTTTGGGTATTTTGATGTGACGTCATCTGTGGAAACTAATGTCAGCTGTCGAGATTGAATGCATCTGTCGTTAACTGCTTATGGATTTATTTAAAGAGCGAGCTAGTAATAGCTTAAGAAATTTTATCAGAGCTTACAAGCATTTTATTTAAAAATGCCTGAATTAACGTGCTGTAGATTTTAAGCATCCCTAATTTCGGGCACTTATTTTGGACGTATCTTTTATGTGTTGTATTGAACGAGTATATTTAAAACGTATTACGTCCACACATAGGGCGAAAGGCGTGTTTGAGGCATATCAAAGGAGATTATTTAGAACGTAACAAGATATCTTATTCAAGGCGTATCAAAACAGCTTATTTAAAGTCTATCAAAATAGTTTATATACCCGCGTAGAGGGCAAAACGCGTATTTAAGGTTTCATATGCATTCGAGTTCAATGTGCCCATTGCCGATATCAAGGCGTATTACGTACCCAAGAAACGGTATGATGTATGATTGAGTGTTTATTTCGTGCAACCATGTGCTCGTGTGTGTTTTGTATTTGAAGTGTGTGCTCGGGGGCAGCGGGCGACTTCGCCCTTCAATAAACTTAATGAATGAATTAATGCAATTAATCCCTATTTTAAATCCCGCACAGCATCAGATAGTGTTTACACTAAGAATATAATTAAAAATTTAAACTTAAGTGGAAACCTACGTTTCATTAATATATATTTTCTAATTATATATATTTTTTTGGGGGGGAGAAAACAAAATAATGTGCAAAAACACCATCAAAGTTTCGTTCGATTTTTTTGTTGCTCAGTTTTTATTCGAAATGCTCACATACCTCCAGCTCCTTTTTTACACTAATTAGGTTTCAGCAGGATTTTTAAACCATCGTCATTATATAAAAAGTTGTACTGAACAAGCTTGTCATGGTTTCAAGAATATAAATTACAACGTAAATGATTTAATTTTTAGAAATAAAACAAATATTGTTTTTTTTCTTGGAAGTAACTCTGAAACTTTTTAATTATACTTTACTGTATGAGCTATTCCTTTGTTTAATGCCCGTAAATGGCAACTGCTTACGTCTCATTATTGATTCCAACTTCGTTATTACTTTTACATCTCTTAAGTTCTTTTTAAAAATATTTGCTGCAATGTCATTATTTTTTAAACCACGTTAAAACTTTGTCGCCAGCAGTTCACGAAAGAAATAAAAGTTAATTAATGCATTGTGTTATTCATGGCTGGAATAGAACGGTGCATTTTTTTAAATTAATAAATTCTGAAATAATTACGTCTTATTATAAAACTATATCGGGAATTCAATGTAAATAATTTTTCTCCAAAATCATATTTTTTGCATGACAGGACAATGGCCTATATCTTTAATTTTTCGTAAAATTAACTTCTAAGAGATCAGGGTACAGTAACTGATGGATATCATACAAGAAAGATCAATTATGCATAAAGCATTGATTATTTTACACTTTCCTTCTGAAATTTAATTTTATTTAAACATCTCTAATGTGTGTTACATTCAGCCTGATATATTTTAAATTATCACAGTACTACAATAACTTAATATATTTGAAAACTTAAAACTTCATCGAAAAAAATGAACTTTACTCTAACCCTATTTTAATGAACTAATGACGTCATCGAAATATAAATGGTCTGGCTTTCTATGCAAAAGAAATGAATATTTCACTCGTATCCCTTTTATTCCAGACTCTAGACCTAAATAATTTTGCGTGAAAAAAATCAGCAATTATTGTATAACTCATCTTACAATCACTTGTTTACATTCTGCATCCATTAAAATTAGGCTTCGTTGTAGAAATAATCAAAGTTGGGTGATCATTTAAGCTAAAAAATACTGTAATTGCGTTGGCACATAATATAGATGCAGAAAAAATATGCATAAATAAAGCGGATTTAGGACGGATGCAACACTAAATATGAATTTAAAAGAATTTTAAAAATCACGATTTTTACACTGGGAAAAAGATGGTTGCCATATTTTATTTTGAAGTGGGTCACATGATCTCTTCAGATAATATGAGTGTAACTAATATTTTAATTTTTATTTAAAAAACTAACGAACATATTTTGCTGAAATGCACACATTCCTGTATGTCCCACAGACCGTTTCAACAACCTACTAAAATTCCATTTTGATAAATTCATTTTTATGGCAGTTATCGTGCAAATGGACAGACAGAATAAACAACGTCGTAAACACATTTCAACCTATGTGGAATGTATTAAAAACCAGTTTCAAGGTTAGGATATAATTTTAGTACAAATACAAGATACGTACAAGATATGATAGGTACAAGAAGATTAGGAGACGTACAAGAAGTCGCCATGATTCGATATTGTGTATTTTAAGGAAAAAATATCTTACGGACACTTTTTCACATGCACGTTTTATAATTTAAAAACCAGGAAAACTCAGAACAGTCAACCTACTCTGTAAGAGGATGGAGCGGTGAATCTGACACCAGCAATCTTCTGGTACCCAGTGAAGAAAAGTAAAGCAATCGGAATTAGTTATACCGATAAAGCCTAAAATAATTGTCGAAATCTCAAATTGCACGATTTAGGGTCCTTATGCACTATTGCCGATTGACAATTTTGAATTTACATTCATAAGGCAGTATATCCACAACTGCAAAAAGGATAAGAATGGAGCAATATATAACCTAAAAATATATTGAAAATTAGATATAACTAAACATGTATGTACGGTTTCTGTACTCTAACTAAAATTTGTTTTTAATAATTTATATACTAGTTTTCAATATATATATATATATATATATATATATATATATATATATATATATATATTTGAAATGTAATAATAAGAATTATGTAAAAATAAAAAAATACAATTCAAGTAATATTAACATCACCATAGAAGCAAATTCAAAGCCATAATGCCGATAAGAGAAAAGAACAGCACCATCCCAAATTCGATGATTAATTAGAATTAAATTCATCGTCAGGTCTGAGTATTTAATTCCAATTAACCCAAACAAATGCCTGTTTCAGATTAAGCAATAGTACATTACTATAAATACTTAAACTCAGACTACAGGCAACAAAAAATGAAAAAAGGATACATTAAGAAAATTGTATTACCTTGCAGCATGAACCATTCTTCTACCACGTGTATACACGATCAACCTCAACAGCTTAATCTAGAAGCACCGGAATGAACAAGTCGAAATTCTACCAGGGAGGCAGTACGAACGTTCACGGAGTTACTCCCAAACCCGTCCAGTGAGTCTAAGCTGGAGACTGGACAAGCAATTCAGAATACAACTTCCCAAATATGCAAACATGAATATGAATATGAATCAAAGATGAAAATTCCTACTAAACAAGTAATTCATATGAAAAATGGATAATCGAGAATGCCACTATACACCATTATAAGGGCGCTCAAAACGTAGTTTCAATACTGACAAAAGTTACATTTTTTTGCGAAAATAAAATTCAAAACATTAATGTTAATGCATCTTACTTTCCTATTTTTTGATTTTTCTAATGTTTTTGACTTAGTTTATTATTTTTCATTTTTATTTATATAATTAATAATTATATATAATATATATATACATATACATACATATACATATATATATACATATATACACACATACACATATATATATATATATATATATATATATATATTTTTTTTTTTTTTTTTTTTTTTTCCTACTGTATGTTAGTCACTATAATTGGGAATGTTTTCTAGGATGTTATCGAGTGAAATTTGATACACTGAGTTGATAATTTTAATAACAAACTTGGGGGGATATGCATTATTAGTCGCTGTACTCAATAATTCTATAAAGTGGCATTCCCGATTATCCATTTTTCATATGAATTACTTGTTTAGTAGGAATTTTCATCTTTGATTCATATTCATATTCATGTTTGCATATTTGGGAAGTTGTATTCTGAATTGCTTGTCCAGTCTCCAGCTTAGACTCACTGGACGGGTTTGGGAGTAACTCCGTGAACGTTCGTACTGCCTCCCTGGTAGAATTTCGACTTGTTCATTCCGGTGCTTCTAGATTAAGCTGTTGAGGTTGATCGTGTATACACGTGGTAGAAGAATGGTTCATGCTGCAAGGTAATACAATTTTCTTAATGTATCCTTTTTTCATTTTTTGTTGCCTGTAGTCTGAGTTTAAGTATTTATAGTAATGTACTATTGCTTAATCTGAAACAGGCATTTGTTTGGGTTAATTGGAATTAAATACTCAGACCTGACGATGAATTTAATTCTAATTAATCATCGAATTTGGGATGGTGCTGTTCTTTTCTCTTATCGGCATTATGGCTTTGAATTTGCTTCTATGGTGATGTTAATATTACTTGAATTGTATTTTTTTATTTTTACATAATTCTTATTATTACATTTCAAATATTTACCCATATACTTGTCTGCTGCATTATGCGCGTATTGTATATTGGTTTCTTATTTTCTGTCTAGTTGTTTACGAGTTTCTGTGGTAATATTCATTTTTAATTATATATATATATATATATAGATTATATATATATATATATAGATATTATATATATATATATATATATAATATATATATATTATATATATTATATATATGTATATATATATATATATATATATATATATATATATATACTAAGTTTCTTATTAAACAACTAGTTTGAGGTTAGGTCATATGTTCAAATTCGGTGAAATTAATATTTACAAATAGGGTGAATAAAAAGTATAATTTACTGAACAAGTAATTCCACACATGATATAGCTCCTTGTCTTGATATTTATACTCTAAAAAAAGTGAAAACTGTATAATAAAATATAGTTCGCGATAGTCAAATTCAAAGACGAAATATCTGATATGAGCAGTACATAACTTTCTCAACAGATTCAAGTAATTTGTTCTTTCATTTTTTATAATCCAGTAAATTGAGTTTAATTGCACAAAGTTACACAGGCAGTTAATTAAAATTACACTGAATTTGCAGTTTTATTTCAATTTTCGTTTTCATTTGGAGACTGAACGTATGTATTTTTAAGTGTGAAGTGGTAAAAACACGAAAAACAAATATATCTCAAGATTGGTTAATCCTAGGATTATAGGGTTGATCTAATTCCTTTTGCTGTCAAATATTACGTTATAAACAAGCATTTAATTGATACATTTGAGCATACGTAGTCTTCTTTTTTAGATTTCAGTAATTTTTTGTGGGCCATTTTTCAAAAGAAGGCAGATTCTTTCTTACCGAATCATTTCAAAATCTAATCAGCGTCGGAATTGGCTTATCTACCAAGTTTTGTGAAAATTGGTCAATTAGTTTTCAGCTAGAGTGGATATATACTTTTTTGCAGGTCATTTCACAAAAAAAGGCAGGTTTATTTTTTCAGAATCGTACTAACATCTAATCAGCACCAGGGTAAGTTACGAGTGACTTATCTACCACATTTTGCGAAATTAGGTTTTCAACTAGAATGGATATATACACTGCAGAGACAGACATGCAGACACACATACATACACTACAGAAACGTCACGCTAAAATATATTTATCAGGTTCTAGTGTACTCGAAACGTATAGATTCGTCGAAAACTCGGTTTGCGATTTTTGACACGATGCTAATACTTCCCTAAACATTACTATGAATTGTAGGGAAAGTAATATTTGAATTTAGGATGCATAGACAGACATAATAAGTTTGTGAAAATATTCAGACATTAAATAATACAATATAATCATTTTAAATCAATTAAAACAAAAGATGTGAGATTTCAATTGCAGAAATTGATTTTCCTATTTGATACACAGTGAATTTAAATACACATAAACTGAAATTATCGAAGTCAAAACATATCAGTAAAAAACATTTTTATAATGTATTTCTACTACCTTATTTTCAATTGTTCCTCTTTGGAATAGTTCAAAAATATTAGTTAAAACAGTACTCCTGATATAAAAAGGAAATATTAGTGAATGTGCAAAAAATACTTATTAATTGCCAAATACTACAATTGTCCCCAAAAGCAATAAAATATGCCAAATCGGTAAAAGCTTTATGGGTTTAATTCTCGTTTCTAATTTTCCTGTCTGAACTTTAGTATGCCGACTTAAGCACAAAAATCATCGCAGGCAACTTTTTGCACTCAGAAGTCTCAATGAAAAATAACCCAATTTGGCCCAGAAAAGAAGAAAAGGAACGTATCTAAATTGCATGTAAGAAAATCGAGGTAAAAGGTTAAAGTTAATCGAGATCCCTAGCGTTACATTGAAAGTAAAATCTGAAATGCAAGACACGGTTTTCAGCTTTCCATTTGTTTTCTATATTTTTGTGCAATTAAATCTTTACTTGTTTTCTAGATTAAGGTATTTCTTATTGTTTATTCTCCGCTTAGGTTTTAATGTGTTAGTTTAGGGGATTAGAAAGTGTGTTTGAATATTATCAGGAACGTTTTGCAAATTAAAAGGAATATTTTTTTATCTATGTGTATATCAATGTATGCGGTATTCCGATTAACCGTATTTAGAAGCAAACTTTAATAGTATTCGAATTTTTGTGTATTTAGAGTCTAATACAAATAGAAAACAAGAAAGATCAATCATGCTTAAAGCATTGATTATGAAACACTTTCCAACTTCAATGCAATTTTATTTAAAAAAGTCGAAAATGCAATACATTCCTCGGTAATATTTTAAAACTTATCACAATACTACATTGATTTATTATATTTGAAAACGTAAACCTTCATTGAAAAAAATGAACTTCATTCAAATGACGGCATTGAAATATAAATTGCCTGGTTTAAATATCTCTAAAATGCAATACATTCCACGGTAATATTTTTAAAACTATCATAATACTACGATAATTTATTATATTTGAAAACTTCATCGAAAACAGCTGATTAATTCAAATGACGTCATAGAAAAAATAACACGCCTGGATGTCTCTATAAAAGCAGGATTTCATTCATTTCATTCATCACAATATACTATAATAATTTTTTTTATTTAAAAATTAAGACCATCGAGCTACAATTCATAAACTCACTGCTTAAAACTTCATCGAAAAAAAATCGTCTTTCTATTTATAAAATCAATTAATATTTCATTCATATCAGCCATGCAGACTCCATGGACTGAATTATTTTGTGTTAAAGAAATACAGTAATTCTAATACAACTCATTCTACATATTTTGCTGTTTACATTTTACATAGGAGAAAAATAGGCTTAGTTGTAGAAATAATCAAATTTGAATGAGAATTTAAACTCAAATATATTGTCATTGTGTTGTTTTAGTATGTAGATGCACAGAATTTAAGCACAAATAAAGTAGTTTTAGGACGGATACAACACTCAATGTGAATTAACAAGAAAGATCAATCATGCTTAAAGCATTGATTAAGAAACACTTTCCAACTTCAATGCAATTTTATTTAAAAATGTCTAAAATGTAATACATTCCTCGGTAATATTTTAAAACTTCTCACAATAATACATTGATTTATTATAGTTGAAAACTTAAACATTCATCCAAAAAAATGAACTTCATTCAAATGACGGCATTGAAATATAAATTGCCTGGTTTAAACATCTCTAAAATGTGATATATTACTCGGTAATAATTTTAGAATTATCATAATACCACGATAATTAATTATATTTAAAAACTTCATCGAAAACAACTAAAATTCATTCAAATGACGTCATAGAAAAAATAACACGCCTGGCTCTCTCTAAAAAAGCAGCATTTCTTTCATAAATAATTTCCCATTCATGTCATTCATCACAATAATATAATATAATTTATTTTATTTAAAAATTAAGACCATGGAGCTATAAGTAATTTAACTCTATGCTTAAAACTTCATCGCAAAAAATCGTCCTTCTCTCGGTAAAATCAATGAATATTTCTTTCATATCAGCTATGCAGACTCCATGAGCTAAATTCTTTGCATTAAAAAAATACAGCAATTCCTATACAACTCATCCTACATATTTTGCTGTTTACATTTCACATAAGTCAAAAATAGGCTTAGTTGTAGAAATAATCAAATTTAGATGAGCATTTAAACTCAAATATATTGTCATTGCGTTGTTTCAGTATGTAGATGCACAGAATTTAAGCAAAAATAAAGTAGTTTTAGGACGGATACAACACTCAATATGAATTAAAAAGAACTTAAAAAAATCACGATTTTGAAACAAGATGGATGCCATATATCATTTTGAAGTGGGTCATGTGATCGTTTCATATCATGGTCACGTGATCGCTTCATGTAAGAGGTGTAATTATTATTATAATTTTTATTTAAAAAACTACTGAATATATTTCGCTGAATTTTTTTTTTATATATTTTATGGAACAATTTGAATATTACCTAAAATTTTCGAAGCAATTTGTGAAATTTAAATCCGCTTAAAAAATGTTTGAAAAATTTGGTCCCATTGGGTTCAATGTATTTCATTTTTTCAACCCGGGTTCAATCCAAAACTAATTGGGTGATATTATTTATTTTTATTCCCATAGGTCCTACAGACCGTCTGAACAACATACTAAAATTTCATTTTGATTAAGTCATTTTTACGGCAGTTATCGTGCTAACGGACAGACATACAGACGGACAGACATACAGAATGAACAAAGTCATAAACACTTTTCAACTTTGTTGTAAAGTGTTAAAAATATAATACATAATTTCGATATAATTAACGTAAAATTAATTTATGAAATTCATACTTTTATGTAGCAGTCGAAATTTTTTTGATGTGTTCAAATAAATATAATTCTATAATGATTTCGCAGTCTAATCACTAGACTCCTCAAACCTTATATATCACTTTATTTCAAGCATATTCTCTATTCAAAATACACGAGTAAGCGTCAACGAAGAATTGACTTTTCTCTAAGCAAAGACCAAGAATGCGTAGGTGACGCGGTTGACGCCCCACTTGGCAGACGGCCAAGAATCGAATGCACATTGATTTGAAATTTCCACAATACTATTGTTTTGTACTCCATCAGATATACAAGATAATAAAATCATTTACAGTTTTGAAATATTATAGTTATTGGAATCCTTAAAATTATCAAATTTTAGCTTATCTGACAACCTAAATGAGACTAGTATTTCTCTACTAGGTGATTTAAATTAAAACAAAAGGTTGCAATTATGCAATAAACTATTCAATGTCTAAACTTTTGTATGTAACTAATTTGATACAACTATCAAAAATATAAAGATACAATTTTTATGACGCATTTTAGCAAAATCAATTTTCCCATATCCCAAATTAAAAAAATTCGATAAATTAATTTAAAACATGATTTCTGATATTTCATAAAAAAAACACAAATCTGAATCTGAAGAAAATAAGCATTAAATA
The DNA here is from genome assembly GCA_951213105.1 of Amaurobius ferox. NCBI lineage: Eukaryota > Metazoa > Arthropoda > Arachnida > Araneae > Amaurobiidae > Amaurobius > Amaurobius ferox. Next base: position 38,348,961 of record OX578141.1, on the reverse strand, counting down.
TAAGCTATTATCATGCTGTTAAAAAGCAATGAAACTTGCTAAATCAGCAGAACTTGATTGGCGTAATTCGCCATTTTCCAGGCTACTGTTTCATTTTTGGTTTGTCGATTCAGGGAAAAAGGTCACCGCGAGACTTTCATACCCCGAAGTCTCAACGCAAAGCGGCCCAATTTCTCTCAGAAAGAAAGAGAATAAACGAAGCTAAATTGCGTCTAAGGAAACCGAGGTAAAATATTAAAGGAGTTGTAAACTAATCCAGATTTGCAGCGTTACACTGAATGTGAAATGTGGAATTAGCTTTCTATTTTGATTTTGTTTTGCACTTATCTGCAATTAAACCTTTCTTCGTAGATTAAAGAACGTTCGTCCTTTTATCTCCTCCTAGATATCAGTGTATTTATTTTGGAAGTTCGAACTATACTTGTATATTCAGAGAAAAGAAAACAAAAAATAATGTTTAAAAGCCTTACTTAATAAATGAAAATGCATGTGTGTCTGTGTAGTCTAAGCGGGAAATCTAAGCTTTGTATCTCCATGAAATCTGTTTAGACCTCGACTTCATTAATTTCAATTTTGAATTAGTTTTTTAGTTATAGTATGTTATAGCACGATTTAGAACGACTTTAAAGAATATTCAATCAAATTGGTTTCGTAGCGACCGAAATATTATCAGAGTTTCCATCTTGTCACCATTAGAAAGACCAAAATATTTTTATTCAAACGAATCTATACAATAAATAGGTTCGTCAATGTTTTAAAAATGTATGCTTTTTGAGTGTTTAAAACGCCCCCGATTACTATATTGCGATATGGAGAAATTGAGATGAAACTCCATGCTTTGAATTTAACAGCGTATTCTTAAAATATTACACGCTAATCTAAAATGAAAAACAATTTCCTCAATGTATCTGTTCATTAATTACATTTCTTTTTAAGCGATCGATCTCTTTCAATTTTGAATCATTTTCTTCTGTGCGTCCCCTTTTCCAATTGTAGCTTTTGACCCACTAAAGCTGTTGAAATCCTAAAGAGGAGGAAGGACTACTAGGATATTACGACTTAAGAAAGACATATAGAAGGGGGAATTGTGTTGTCCCTTCGCGCATGCGCATAATGGATGTGTACTTCCTGATGTGTAATCATAGATTGCGGGAGATTGAGATTTTATTTTTATTGTGAGAATGATTTTAGTTCAAAGCCGGCGATTTGGAAATTGAGCATGGTGTTATCTGTATTATTTAATTAGCGGACAATTATTTAGGACCCTGGCAAAGCCGAAAATGATTTGTTCTAGTCAGAGTATAAATACTCAAAATGCACACTAACCGTATTTTAGGAATGGAATTCATTGCATTTCCTGTTAATGAATTGCATTTAATCTTGATTAGGGATTACTTATGTTATGGATTCGTCCATCAATATTTTCAGCTGTGTTTTCAATTACAACAATCTTGTTATTTCATTTAAATGCTATACCGTGTTAGTTAATCAAAGCAATAATACAAATCAAAATAAATTAATTTCAAATATGTTAAGTAAGTTCGTAGCAGTTTCTCTAAGAAAAATTGTCAAGTGTGCTTCCTGATGCAAAGTATGGTAACAACTTATTCAGAACTATAAAATATTTGACATGTATTGTTCAAACTAAAGCTTTTCAGCGCAAAATATTTGTTTCACAATAAAGTACTCAAGTATAATATCGTTTCCGTTTTACATATAAAAAAAGTAAAATTAGATGAATTTGCAATTACACTAACGCAACAGCATTAATTAAAATGATCTTACAATTAAACAGAAACATACTATTTTGCAACAATTAAATAAATTATTTGATTATAGTGATCTCACTTATTTATTATCGAATATATAATCTCATTGCAGTAGTCAAATATCATACTTTTTTATCCATCTCAATTACGAATAGAGAAAACTTAAGTTATACCACACATTTTTTTTTTTACAATATACTATTTAAGATTGTTCAAGACATTAGTCGATATGGTACAATTTTGTCTAAATGTAAGTTACAGTTTTCTTACATGTGCAAACCTGCTCTATAATTTATGTATATATACAATGTAGTTTATCTTCTAAAACTGCATTACTACGTGTTAACCGAAACAACAGTAGTCACGATGATTATGTGGCAAAATCGTGAAACAAACTTGTTAGATGAATGTGAATAGGTAAAAACCAATAATTTTGCACCATTAATAGTGTATGGCCGCAAAACATCGTGAATAACTCTAATGATATCATCAACGTTTTTGTTAGGCAATATGTAGATGACGACCATGAGAATCATTTGCACATTTCACAGTCGACTTTGGACTGCACAAAGATCACTAGTCCCTGTGGAATGGACACTCGGTACTTGTGCTCTTTGTTTTAACATATTAAAAGTTACAAAATTTTGCAAATTTCGACGAATACTTGAAATACAAAACTACGCTTCATAAATGCACTGTATACGTATACTCACAAAATTTCGCAAATTTCAAGGAACACTTGTCAAAGAGAACGCTTGTAAATAAATACAAAACAACGATTCACAAATACATCGTATGCGATGTACAGTGTGATAGCGCTCGGGCAATACCACTGTGCTCTCTCCCTCCCTCTACTCAGGATTTCTTGTTTGGGAAACCGTTTCATTTTCGTCTCGTCCGAGCAAACTTACACTACCGTGGCTAAATCAGTTTCACTTCAAAACTTTTTGTTAACTACAAACTGAAAATTAGTTTCAAGTAAATATTCACCAATATATTCAACATATCTGATTAAAACATTGAAATAAAAACAAAATAAATATAACAAATTTTTAAATATCATCAGAAGTATAATATAATGTTGTTATAAAATATTATTTCTGCATTAAGTAATATCTATAATATACGGAATTTATTCATGTGTATTACGTTCATTGGATAGTCAGTTTACATTTTATTTCTTTCTTAAAAATTATAGATTACTGAAAAGCATTCTATTTAAATTTTCATACGAAATACTTTACTCCACATATGCTACATAAATACATTCAGACAACTGAGTTATTTATAACCATTCATTATCAAAGAATCATTCACTTAGAACAAGGACTAACAGTCTTAAAAATATATAGTAAGAAAAATGATGGACACCATTAGTTAGAAATTAATCATGCGTTTTTAAACGAAAATATCTCAAAATATATGTTAGTATTTGAGATTTTTTATAAGTTAGCAAATTTAATTTCAATTTTCAATTACATTTTGGATTACTAGTAAATATATATATATATATATATATATATATATATATATATATATATATATATATATATATATATATATATACATATATATATATATATATATATATATATATATATATATATATATATATATATATATATATATATATATATGTATGTTTAAATATATTGCTTATTTATAGGAAAATGTTTAACCTAGTCTTTAAATCCTATATGCGAGTCTATTTCTACATTTTGAATTTATATTTATAGTAAACAGCAAATTTTGCATGTGGTTAACATTTTAGTCGTTGTTTATGTCCAAACTTGTGAGTAATCATGCATATGTCTAAATAACAGAATGTCGGTATGAAATGGGATATAATTAAATTAATTAAAGTCTATCAAGTTTCAATGATACATTTTGGAAGAATTATATAATGTCTGCTTTGTGAAAATTTTCTATATCTAAAATTAAAGCAATTTCTTTAATTTAAAATTCTTAACTTCAAATTAAAGTTTATTTCCTGAAAAAGATTTTTGATAAATGTTGTTGATTGAGTTGTAAATTTAGAGATCTAGTAATTCTCATTCAGTTTAATTAATTTAATTTGAAAATAGGCAAACTTGGTGGTAGTACGGTAGATTTAGAACTAAAACTTTTAAAAAGAATGTTTCTAAACGAGAAATTTACTAACGCATAAAAATATTGTTACCACTGTAAAGAGAAGATTTCTTTGTATCAAGGTATATAGGCACAATTCCGGTTTTAATGAACTTATGTACCATAAAAAATAAGTTTTCATTAAAATATTTCTTTACGGTCATTCATAGTTATTTTTTACGGCCATTTTTGCATATAATCGTACTATATTTAGCAAAACTTTGACACATTTTTGTCTCAAAGTGTAAATAAATTTTGGATCAATCTTTAATTAAGAATCCTGCTTCTTTCAGGCCGTGACAGGAATTGTCAATCGCGCCATCTGGCGTACTTCTAAATCATCAACAAGCCCACGGTGTAACGAAATCTGCCTAATTCATGGTTTTATTAAGATAATAAATATTTTTAATTATTGGAAAAATATGTCATTTCGATCTTCATTTTTGACACAACCAAGGCTCAAGATTATATGCTCAAAACTATTTTACGTCTTTGAAAGTGCGGGTAAGAAAGCCGTGCTTATTTGGAAAGGTTAAGTTGTTCCAGTTTCCACTTTGATCCTAATATTAGTGGTATATAATTTCTTAATATATATTGGTTTCAATCTGATTTTAATTTAAATGAACATATGATTATTTTAAAGTTTTGACTTATGATTTCATTTCATTTCTCTTCGAAGCTTTATTTCCTGTAAATAATCTCATATAATGAATTAAATATTTTTAATACAATATTTATGACACTATTTACGCTACTTTTGATACACTATTTGATACACTATACATGTTAAAGTAATGTTTGTCTTTAATCTTTAAAATTGACTAATCTTGTACAGTATGTATTTTGTACGGACTAATCTTACACAGTCAGTGCAGAATATGTATTTCGATTGTCAAAATTATGCACATTTAAATGAATTATTTTTTCAGTTTCACGAATGTTAAAGACATAATTTGATCAGAGTGTTGTCTAAAATATAGTATTTAAAATTAAATGAACTATATTAAATGAATGGTAGTTTCCCCCTTTTTTAATTTTATTTAATATTTAATTTTATTGTGGGGTGTGATTCATGCTTGGTGAGGACATAACTAACGAAATTCTTTATATAAACTGCAATTATTACTAATCTAATTAGTTTTCGTTTAAACATATTGATTTAAAATATGATATATAACATATTGCCGCTTACAGTAAGAAACAATTAGTTTTTTTTACCAAATGTAGTACTAATGCGTAGAATTGAATTTATACCGAACTCTTTATTCGATAAATTAACAATTTACTGGTTATTTACGATTGCTGCTTGATTTTTTTTTCTCTGAACCACCTTTATGAACCACGTACATATTTAAACAAGAAAGATCAATCATGCATAAAGCATTGATTATGAAACACTTTCCAACTGCAATGCAATTTTATTTAAACATCTCTAAAATGCGATACATTCAGCGGTGATATTTTTTAAATTATCACAATACTACAATAATTTATTATATTTGAAAACTTAAAACTTCTTCGAAAAAAATGAACTTCAATAAAATTATGTCCTCGAATAATAAATTGCCTTACTCTCTATATAAAAGCAGTGAATATGGCATTCCTAAACTTTTACACCATATACGATATATAAATTGCCTGCCTCTCTATATAAAAGAAGTGAATATGTCATTCCTAAACTTTTTCTCCATACCTTTTATTCAGGGGTGATATATTTAAAATTATCACAATACTGCAATAATTTATTTTACTTAAAAATATAAAACCATGGATGTAAAAGTAATTTCTATGCTTAAAACTTCATCGAAAAAGCTTAAAACTAAGTGCTCAAAATTTCAAATGCTTAAAACTTAATCGAAAAAAGCAATACAATAAAATCGGCTGCTTCTGTATGTAAAATCAATGAATGTTTCATTCATATCAGTTATATTTCAGACTCCAGAGATAAATAGTTTTGAGTTAAAAAAATTCAGCAAATTCTTATACAACTCATTTTAAAATCGCTTGTTTTGTTTACATTTTGCGTACGTTAAAGTTAGTCTTCATTGTAGAAATAAATAAATTTGATGATCATTTAAACTCAAAAATATTGTAAGTCCGTTGGCGCAGTATATAAATTCACAGAAATTACATAAAAATAAAGCGGTTTTAGGACAGATGCAATACTAAATATAAATTAAAACGAACTATAAATATCACGATTTTGATACTTGGAAAAAAGATGAATGCCATATTTTATTTTGAAGTGAGTCATGTGGTATCTTCATTTGATATGGGTGCAATTACTATTTTAATTTTTATTTAAAAAACTACCAAACATATTTTTCTGAAAATTTGTGTATCTATTTTATGGGATAACTTGAATATTTCTTAAAATTTTTGAAGGAGTTTGTGAATTTTAAATTTGCTTAAAAAATGATTGAAAAATTAGGTCCCATATTGTTTCATATATTTCATTTTTTCAACCCGGGTTCAATCTAAAACTAATTGGGTGATATTATTCAGTTATATTCCCATATGTTCCACAGAACTTCCCAACAACATACCAAAATTTCATTTTGATAAAGTCATTTTTACGCCAGTTATCGTGCAAAACAGACAGACAAAATGGACAAAGTTATAAACACATTTCAACTATGTTAAAAAATCTGATATTACCAGCACAGCAACACACGATTTTTTCTATATAATACAATGAATTTACTATGAATTTTCTATAGATCATATGTGCAGTAGATTATATACAAATGATGTATATGATCTACGGCACAATGTTTTTAATATTAAATGGATGGTACATTTGGCGCTTTTCGGATGAAAATATGTAAATCTAATATTAAGTACATAATTAACTTATATTTTGTGAACTTCTAAATTCACAAGTACCAATATTCATTTCATTTGCAATAAGCAATACAGTTCATATAATAAAATTTTTAATGGTTAATTAATCAATTTGGTTTCATTTTCGTTAACTTGCCGTGATTTTTGCAAATTTAACGATATTTTGTCAATCCGGAACGAAATATCGCAAAGTTGGCGATATTTTGTTAACGGCTTTCAAGAATGGCTCATGATAATTCCTAACAGAGGTGTATATTTATTTGTTTTTAAAGAAACTTAAAAAAAGCGTATATGGTTGGCATAGGTTAATATGCGTAGTTATTAAGATTTTTATTTTCATTTTAGTTAAGGTGCAGGTTAAATGCAATATATCCAGAACAGAACACGTCACCGTCCTCTAACTAATATCAATTGCTTTTTAAATAAAAAAGTGCATAGGAATTGATTGATTTACAATTGAATCACGAATATTAACAATTGAATCACGAATATTAACAATTGAATCACGAATATTAACAATTGAATCACGAATATTAACAATTGATTCACGAATATTCATACTCGCCAGCCTACGCTCTACCGCTGAGCTTCTGAGAAGGAAATTGTATGCTCTTATCGTCGAAATAAACTCTGCATAAGGCTTATTATATTTAATTTTGTTATAATTTTATCAGCTTTTGGATTTATTTTAATATATTTTGGATATGTTTTGGATTTTTTTTTGGATTATTTTATCAGCTTTTGGCATCCAGCAAAATGTAACGATTCGACTATCCTTATAATAAACAGGCTTCTGGTGCATATTGATTGAAATAATAGTACTAAATTTCATTCGATATTTACAATTTGTTGGAGAGTTATCGTGACCACAGACTTACTGAAAAGCATCATGTGCAATCTAGTTGATTTGAGTTCAGGAATATTCGAAGCCCCAGTTCTATCAAATTACGAACTCCGTATTTTAGACCTCGTCAAAATATTCCCCTTAACATATTCTATGCATTTTAGGGAGAGTAATAATCGAACCAAATATTAATCGATTCTGTATGAGACTTATTGTGGCTATAGACTCGAAGACAGTAAATATATTCACTGGAAAAATGGTTGACTCTTATTTAGGTACACCCAAAACGCGTCCCGGCCGACCAAATGGCTACTCATGTCCTTGTTGACGAGTCGGTCGGTCTGGGTCTTCAACACCCAAAATGCGTCGATCCATCAAATTCCGAGAGTCGAATTCTTCACACTATTGCAATACTTTCCTATTACAAAAACAGTTCTTACGAAGTTCATATACCACCCATAACTTTTAAACCACTTGTTGTAGCTCTCCAGGGAAGTTACATGTAAGGAAGGTGTCCATGCACAATCGAATGACTGTGTTTGTAGCGTCCCTAGGAATGAAATAGGGAATTTAATAAAATTTACCCAGAAATCAACAGGGGATGGCAAAAATGTCCAATTACAAAGTGAGAGAGCTGTGATTAATTAATACAAGACGATACTTAATTCAACCAATCTTGGTAAAGCAATGCATTCTCAAGGTCTGCAATTCTGTAACCCTTGCGATGCCGCATGCCATTCAAGATGTTCCGAATCCAGATCTGTATCTGTGGTATTTTGAACACTTTGTTTGTAGACTACTCAGCAGTTTAGTGGCAGATGGATTGCACGAACTTTGCATTACGCTTGTGCTGCTATATACTGATATTACATACATTCACATATCTTATTTTTGTAAGTGATTCTGTTGTAAGATTTATTGTCTTGTACTAATATATTACCGCTTTTTCATTATCAATTTGCACTTTATTACTTATAAATATTTGTTTCTGATGTTTGTTTCTGTTGGTTTCCTATTTCGCCACTAGGACTGTTAAAAGTACGTTCAATCGATAGTCAATGTAACTTTATTATACGGAAACGTAACTCACAATACCCGTTTTCAGATATAGCGGTTTATACAGACTCAATAATATATCTGAACATAATTAGTATTGAACCTTTTATACTATTTATTGTAGAGAAAAAAACATTTGTTAAAGTGCAACATTCTTATGAGACTTTTTTGATAAAATGCCCATTTTGTTATTACTGAATGATTTGTTGATTGGAAATTCATTTCAGTATACATACATTCTTTTTCCATAAATATATGATAACTAAGCATGAAATATCTCGACATAAACTGGCTGATTTCTGCAGAATATAGTATAAAGCATTAAATTATCATTTAATAGTTAGTTTGACGCAATCCGTTTTGACAGCTTTCGTAGTGCGGCATTTATTATTTTCTTTGCTCTTACGGTATGAACAGGTTATTTCCTTAACTAATGAATTGGAGGAGAAACAAAGTGTACGGCATTCCTGTTTCCCTGCTATTGACATCCTGTATGGTCAGCATCCATAAGTGTCATTCATCAGATGTCACGTGATCACCACTCACGACGGTACTCTCCTAATTAATTACATACCATCCTTTATGGCTGCAATAAATTAATTATTCAAAAGGTCAGCGGACAACTTCCCGTGGCCTTATCGTATCATTTGTCGACGTTGTGGAAGCCAAAATTCTATCGCATAACTATTATCATTCCTCGTGTTCAGAGCCGAATAAAAGCAGAAATTCGTAGAATATTTTTTTGGAACTAATCCATTACATTGGAGTGGCATCGAAGTTTTTCCTTCCATTGCATGACTATTAAGTAGAAACACATAGTGTGATAAAGTGCACTGTAAAATATTCCGAAAGCATTTTATGCCGGCGCTCCTTCTTTTAACACAAATAAGAAGTTTTACTTTTAAAAGCATTTGCAGATTTCTTATATAATTATATTATTGGGCCATATTTGTAGAAATAATGAATATTTTATTATCTCCGTAGATGAAAGTGGTAGTTTTGCATTGTTTTAACATGTTTTGAATATAAAATAATAAAATCCTAAAAAGAAACAATAAAAGCAATAAATATATGGTTTTAAAATCAAACTAAACTAAATACTAGAAATCCAGTTCATTTTGTACGATGTAGAAAAATGCATAATAATTTACTATTACCAGTGAAAGATCAATAGGATTTCTCACCAGAACATAATAATTGTTTATCAACCTCACACACACACACACAATATGAAGTTAATAGCTCAGTTGACCCATTTTGCTAAGCTTTTTTGAAAAGCTTCATATGATTTAAGAAAAAAAAAACATTAGAAGATTACCTGAAATTTCTCGTATATAACAGAAGTTGAATTCATGTATTTTATTTCCAAACGTTAAAAGAATAAAATTATATAAATTTTAATTTTGTTTCAATATATATGTAAGATCGGATAATTGTATTTTCAAATGTATTTGCAGTTGGAGTTAAATACATTCATATTTAATAATTCTAACTCGAATTAAAAAACTGTTTGCATTTAGTGTAAAACTAAATACAATATCTAGACAAAGGAAGTTATGCATCAACATCTGAAGAGTTCATTCCTCTTATAATTTTTGCCTCATCCACCAGGAGGCAACACTTGGGTTAAATGACCTCCATGCATTCAAAAACATCTAGTACAAATGATTGCAGTTGATAATTCGTAAGATAGAAAGGATGTATATTATGCAAACGATTTTAAGAGTTAATTTTTTCTATTATATTTTAAAGTAATTTACTGTATGTACATCATCCAACAGAGTTTACCATTTCAGCCCAAATTAGGAATGTTGCAAACATAATTGCTTCTTAAGATAGACAATATTTAAAGCTTTTACTGCAGCCATTGTACTTCACATAAATCCTATGGAGAAATTTCAAGGTGTCCCGCACTTATAGTAAAACCCAGGTAATCCAATAGCTTAGTTTAAATGTATAATACTCGTATAACCAAAATAGTATTGGTAGATTGCAGAAATTGTCGGCCATGCGTGGTTGCATGTGTTGTAATCAGGCTACACCTGAAGTGCACTTTAGTTATGAAGAAACATAAAGAACACTGCAGAACATGGCTGAACATTTTTTATATATCAATTAGTGTGTTCCTTTTTAATGTTTCTTAACACACCAATTTAGTTTATTTACATCTAGCATGGTACTTTTCAGCAGATAAGTTATACACTTCAATCAGAAAAAGGGTCATCATTGTAATTTCTCTATAGATAGAATTTGAATGCTCAGATAGAGTTACGTTGTTTGAATCTTGCTTGAAGCATTTAAAAAACCTATCACTACCGCTTTTTTGTACAAGTTCAAATGATAGAGAGAGCTTTTTTAAAGCAAAATGTGATGTTGCATGTGACACGAAAAACATTCTACGTATATACACGTTATAAATATACGTTTATGAATTCTCAAATTTGTAAATACTATGTGTTGTGTCTGATAAAAATATGTACTCACAAATTTTATTCATTACAACTTTATACTCATTTAAGCATTAAAATTTTTACATTATATCACGTTGTACATTTAAATGGATAATGTATGAGGGATATGTTACAGGTTTGAATGTAGTTCTAATGATAAATATTTAGGAATATTTAAAGTCGATGATTTCTGAATCTTTCTCAAACTAATTGTAATATGTTACATACTTTAGACATACTGTATTATATTATACAATATTTTATTACTTATTACAAATTATAAAATGACAGTGCTTACCTATCCATTTTTAACACTTTACAACACAGTTGAAAAGTGTTTATGACTTTGTTCATTCTGTCTGTCTGTCTGTCTGTCTGTCTGTCCGTTAGCACGATAACTGCCGTAAAAATGACTTTATCAAAATGAAATTTTAGTATGTTTTTCAAACGGTCTGTGGGACCTATGGGAATATAAATAAATAATATCACCCAATCAGTTTTTTTTTAACCCGGATTGAAAAAATGAAATACATTGAACCCTATGGGACCTAATTTTTCAAACATTTTTTAAGCAAATTTAAAATTCACAAATTGGTTCGAAATTTTTAGGAAATATTCAGATTATCCCATAAAATATATAAAAAAAATTCAGTAAAATATATTAAGTAGTTTTTTAATTAAAATTTATTTAATATAGAGAAAAAAAAACAAATTCAATTAAATTCTGACTTTTGGGATATCCTCCACAAAGAAATAAGAGATATATTATATAATAAATATATTTCCAAGAGTTTAATCATTTTGTATATGATAGAGGCTTCACATTTTAGAATAAATTTGGTAGATAACAATTTTTCAAATTTTTTTTAAATTTTATATAACTCTTCGTGATATATTTATTTGATGGCATTTTTAATGCACTTTCCTAAGTCCTAGAGAGTTAAAATTTGGTACACAGCTTAAATTTGTTGAACATTTTATTCTACAAAAATTTGGTGGATCTTTAAATATAGATCATACATTTTTTTCAAAATGGCCTGCAAATAATCCCCGTTTACTTCTATAAATCATTGTTGTAATATTGTTAAAAATTTTGATGTGGGCAGCACATGTCTTTCCCTGCAGACTCATATTCACGTTTTCTTTATTTCTTCAATAAAAACTTGAGTTTATCTGCACAAAATAACAGCCATAAGTATTTTAAATGACACTGAGTTTGCACGTTAAACTTAAATTTGGTTCTCATTTCATAGCTGGACTTATTGTCAAAGGTGGCGTCCTTCAATAAATCATTGTTGTAATATTGTTAAAAATTCTGATGTGGGCAGCACATGTCTTTCCCTGCAAACTCATATCACGTGACTCACTTCAAAATTAAATATGGCATCCATCTTGTCCCAAAATCGTGATTTTTAAAGTTCTTTTTAATTTATATTGAGCGTTGTTTCCGTACTAAAACCGCTTTATTTTTGCTTAAGTTCTGTGCATCTACATACTGAAACAACGCAATGACAATATATTTGAGTCTAAATGATCATCCAAATTTGATTATTTCTACAACGAAGCCTATTTTTCACTTATGTATAATGTAAAAAACAAAATATATAGAATGAGTTGTATAAGAATTGCTGTATTTCTTTAACGCACAATTATTTAGCTCATGGAGTTTGCATAGCTGATATGAATGAAATATTCATTGATTTTACAGAGAGAAGGACGATTTTTTTCGATGAAGTTTTAAGTGTAGAGTTTGATTATCTGTAGCTCCAAGGTCTTAATTTTTAAATAAAATAAATTATTATAGTATTGTGATGAATGAAATGAATGGGAAAATGTTATGAATAAAATGCTGCTTTTATAGAGAGAGCCAGGCGTGTTATTTTTTCTATGATGTCATTTGATATGAATTTCAGTTGTTTTCGATGATGTTTTCAAATATAATAAATTATCGTAGTATTATGATAATTTTAAAAGTATTACTGAGGAATGTATTGCATTTTAGAAATGTTTAAACCAGGCAATTTATATTTCAATGCCGTTATTTGAAAGAAGTTCATTTTTTTCTATGAAGGTTTAAGTTTTCAAATTTAATAAATTAATACAGTATTGTGATAAGTTTAAAAATATTACCGAGGAATGTATTGCATTTTAGAGATGTTTAAATAAAATTGCATTAAAGTTGGAAAGTGTTTCATAATCAATGCTTTAAGCATGTTTGATCTTTCCTGTTAATATTTCCATATGCTCGTTGCAAACAAATCTGACATATAATAAAAAATAATTTAAAGTTGACCAGAAATACATCTATTAATAACGGCCGAGTTTCTGCGAATTTTTCATTAACTTATACTAAAACGCATTTGTTAATGCAAAAATTTTTGTGACTCTAAATAACATTTCTGTTCAATATCCAAAAACTGTTACCAAAAAGCAAAGTATCGTAAATGATGCGTGCAAGCTGGAAAGAAATATCAAAAATCCATGAAGAATTTCTACATTTTGAACCAAAGCGACTTTAGTCTGAAGATCAAGTATTCTACATAATTCAATTTGAAAAATAAACGCAATATATTACATATAAAATATATTATAATTTTTAACGTGGAAATCATGTAAAAAAGACGATATCGTAAATTGAATTTCAGATACAATGAATGTCTACAATATGTTTCGTGCCATCTCATTTATTTTTGAAAATATATATATTGTGGTTTTTATATAATTTTAATATTTAAAATATATTTTAACTGTCTTCAATATGTGCCTAAAAATTGCCCCCAAAATGATTTGTTCATTATCAAGAGGCCTACAAACTGCATAATACAGAGTTATATCAATTCAGTTATCGTGGATGTAAGAGAATTTGATGTATAGCACTCCTGATTTGGAAGTCAAGTCCCGTACTTTATGAATTGACAACATCTCTATGAATCAGCCTGCTTTGTTCCTCTCATATTTCACGTATTATTATCATAATGTATCATTTCAAATACCTAGGCCAATAATAATGCTCCAATTATATTGAAGTGTTTTTTCTCGCTGTTAGGATATCATTAAATTAGTTTTTGAAATATAAATGCATATTGTTTTAAAAAATAAATACAAAATTTCTTTATCCCCCTTATCATCCTATAAATCCATAATCAATGTTAGTGGTATTTTTTTTCATAAATGTCACTTATGTTTTCTGTTTCGATTTGCTTGTGACACTCAATATTATTCAATGAATATTTTATTTAACATATCCTTTTATGCATCCAAACAGCATGAAACACATAGTTGAGTATAACGTAATAATGAATAAAAATGTTTATTTATTCATAATAACACTTCTGAAACTCCAACAAAATACATCACGGAATATTTTCAAAGAGTATATTTGCTGCATTTCTAAATCCATATTTCCTATTCTAAAAGTCAAACGTTTTCTTTACTCAAACCGCTTTTCCCCCCATTTCCGTTTTCCTTTTACATCTGCATCGATATCTATATCGATTTGAAGGTGTATTTTTCCTTCGCAAGACTCACGGGAGAAGCTGATTTTGACCAACAATAGCGACGTTCAACTGTTAATAGATTAAGATATGAATTTTTGCGGATTTCATCGTAAGTTTTATCTATATATCGATTGCTCCCTCAAAACAGAGTATTCCGTTTTGTTGACACTACTGCTGCGTTCAAAATATTTACAAACGATTTATTTTCCATTAATTCAACAGTATCTAGAAAATACCCCTATAGATGCATTTTGTCAGGCTCGCTTTGAAATATGCAATTAAAACTCAAAACTGTTGTCCTTGAAGAATTGAATTTGCCTGTGTTGAATGTATAGCAGCATTTGGTGAACGTGCTATGCGCTTTATCCAAGTGTTTATAAAAAGATGAATTCGTTATCGGCTCTAATCAATTGTCTAATATTTATTGGAAAGATTAACGAATTATCGGATGTAGTCGAACGGCTAATTTGTTTATTAAAATGATGAATGCATATTTGGCTCTATTTGCGTATGCGTGACGTTGAAATTTTTATCGGCCTTCCATCATAAATTAGTAAAAATTATGTACAGGTGATACTGATTTTGACAAATGATAGTGAAGTTGCACTGACTTTAGACTATGTATTTATAAAACTATGGATTTGTAAAGATATCGTCTAGATATGATTCTCTAATTAAAGAACGATAATTATATTTAATTAAAAATATCGCTGCATTCCAGATAAGTAAGAATATTCTATGTTTGATTAGTTCTATAAGATTTGAAAAATTAGCAACTTTTATACATTTAGTCAACTTAGTATGAAAGCGGTTTGATATTTATGGTTGGAATATAAGACTGAACTCTCTGATGATACAGCAATTGTATTTGAAATATTGTAATGAAATAACGTTTATATACACCATATATTCCAATAAATGAAACATTTGATTAAATAAAAACTTTTCATAATCTTATATTTAATGTGAATAAGTTTATACGTGTTTCTAGAACATTATACAGTGGATACGAATATAATGAATACGTGTGAAACTACAAGGAGTTAAAGTGCTGGGTTAAATAAACAAAACGTAAATTGATACTAAAACTAAAATAAAAAATCAATTGCTAGTCTCGGAAGCATGTGGGCGGGATTCTAATGCATATTACTTTACGTTGTGTTTACTTCATTTGTTATTAAAAAAAGCTACGCTCCAGAATATCAAATTAAAGATTTAACGTAATATTATATCTTACGTTTTTTATACACTGTTATACGTCACATACACTTAAATATGAGGTAAGTATCACACTTAAATATGAGGTATATTCGACTGGAGCAGTGTCGAAAGCCCAGGCCAGCCGACTCGTCCTAAGACTTAGAGCAGCAAGGTGGATGGCCGGTGTAATACTCAAAGCAATGTTTAGTAAATTATAAAGTATGGATCGTTATTCCATTTTTATATCGCAATACAAAATTTTATAGCGTTTTAAACATTCAAATAGTTTTTTTTTCCAATGGCCAGGCATTGACTCTTTCATCTTCGCCTATACATCGGCCAAAACCGTGAACGTCTTTGCCGTCATATGACGTTGCCCCAGAGCACCAGTGGGTGTGGGAACACATTGCGCTCAACAACACAAACATCCATGCCTGAAGTGGGACTCGAACCCACAACCCGGCGGTCGAACGAGTACGAGGAAACGCTTGTCTTTGACCGTTCGACCACCGCGTGGGCACATTAAAACATTCACGAAAATTCGTCTATTAATCTTGTGGATTCAGTTCAAAAATTGTTTGAATAAAACATGTTTTACGTTTATGATGATGTTAAGAGAAAACAGCTAAAATAACATTTGCGGTCACTAAAAAACACATTTTTTGTGAAAATCGTGCTAAAGCATAAAATAACTAAAATGCTTATTTAGTTTTAAAAACTCCTATCTTCCCGTATTCTGAAGTACCTATGTACAAAATTTCATGTCCGTACGACGTTTATATTTTCCCACTACAGACGATACAGACAGACAAACAAACGCACACATACATTACTTTATTTTATGAATTAGTTCGGTTCTATTTGAAGAACACCTAGCCTGCAGTGGAGTAGAATGTACGAGATTTATTCTACCGCCAAAAGAAATATTACGCCATAAAAGTTGATAAAAAAAATTTTTTGTAAACCAGATCTCTTTAATATTTTAACTTCAAAACGAATGGACAGATTGAATAAAACAAATTTAAGGTAAAATTTAAATATGTTTTACACATAATGGAAAGTGAAATCTTTGGATCCATTCCCGTACATGGCAAAATTAGTTGACTTGATCTTGGTGAGAATTCGTCGTATGAAAAACCTATGAAAGAGACCACAATCGTTTTTTCAAAAGTTGTTTTTTTATTTCTAGCCAAACTTTCTATTTTTAAAGCTAATAAAGATAGAACCAAAATTTAAACGGATTTAAAAATTTCAGAACATATCACTCTAAATGCATACCCGACATGATAAAAATATATTTTGAATTAAAAAAAAACTAATATAAATTTATTTTCGCCCTATTATTGACAGTTTTGGATAAGTTTTATTAACGGAGTTTCTTATTCTTTTACAGCCAAGCCAAATCTCAGATCGTTTATTCTAATAATCAGTTTAATTTTTATCTGTGATTAATATTCTATGCTTATTTGCCCGACATGTTTATTATTGCACCATTTCCCGAAATTCAGTCTGCGAAACAAGATTTTTCAAGTGCTGCATCAACTGGAATGAAAACTCCATCTGGAAAAGGGTCTAGATATATTTTGATTCACTCTGGAAGAGACAATAGTTTCGTGTTCACTTGCGAAATGTTACAAGTCAAAAATTATGGAGACTATCACGGGGAAATGAATAGTGAATCGTATGAAACCTGGTTCGGGGAAAATTCTTCCATATATCGAACAAAACAGTGTGCTCGTTATTGGCAGTGCTCCATATAATGTACATTCTGAAAACATTTCAAAGACATCTACAAGGAAACGGATATATAAATATTATTGAACAGCCAAAACATCACGAAAATAAAACTTACCATAAAATAAAACGACATACTAATTTTGGACGTTATAGCTGCTCCGGTTCTTGAGTTATCCCCAAAATTAATGTACATCCATATGGCGCATACAGGACGGGCTGGTTCGATATGGTTCAAAATGAAACTAAAATGTGTGGAAATATATAACACCATATCGAATTACATATTAATATGAGTAATGAATATATATGTTTAACTCGAATTCTATGAATAATTGTATTAATATTATAAGTCGATTAATGTATGTTAATTTTATAATTTTTCTTAATTTTATATAAGCATACATACGTTTATATTCGTATTCTTAAGCAAATGTAATCCTATTATATTTGGTATATATAATCAATCCTACTTTAGGAATACTAAAAAGTGTCGTTTACAATATTTCCCTGGCTTCATAATTCACATCAGGTGCTAAATACGGTAACCCAATCACCGGCGAATGAGTAAAAAGCCCCTTGTAGCCTTTACAATGCTACATGTTAGGTATTTGTTGAGTATAGAGATTTTATGATTTGGAGTGCTAATTTAATAAAGGAAATCCCCTACTAGTTGATATACCTTTTTGAAGTTCATTATTGTTTTACTGAAAATGAATGTTGAAAAATAATACTGAACGAGAATACTGAAAATCTGTATTTTACTGACATAGAATGACAAAAATAAATTAAAAGAGCACTTGATGTGAGAGCACATAACTTTACATACAGACTCAAACTCATTTTTAACACTTTAAAGCATAGTTGAAAAGTGTTTATGACTTTCTTCATTCTGTTTGTCTGCCTCTTCGCACGATAACTGGCATAAACATGACTTTATCAAAATTAACTTTTTTATGTTGTTCAGACGGTCTGTGGTACCTATGGGAATATAAATTAATAATATCACACAATAAGTTTTGGACTGAACTCGGATTAAAAAAATGATATACATTGAACCCTATAGGACCTACTTTTTCAAATATTTTTTAATCATTTTTGAATTTAAAATTCACAAATGGCTTCGAAAGTTTTAGGAAATATACAAACTATACCATAAAAAATATGAAAAAAATTTCAGAAAATATATTCAATAGTTTTTTAAATAAAAATTTAAGTAATAATTGCACTCGTATTACATAAAGAAAATACGTGACCCACTTCAAAGTAAAAAAACCTGATGTGGGCAACACATGACTTTCCTTATATAATGTAATGAATTTACTACTTTTACAGGAAAAAAAATAGGTTTTCTTATAGTAGATACTAATATTCTTTCCAAGATATTGAATTTTTGACAATTAGTCGTCATTTTCATTGATTTAGCGTCATTTTTATCCATTTGGCTAGATTTTCGTTAATTTGGCAACATTTCAAAAAGTCGCCAAGTTGGCGACATTCCTCCAAATTCGTCGCCAAAATCTCGCCAAGCGTTATGGACGAAGAAATAAGTTATTCTTACAGCAAACAAATGACTATTGGTGTTCAGATACAAAGGTATTACTCAAAGTATATTTTTTCATGAATGGACCAAGCTAGATCCACGAGAATGATGTCACCCAATTTATCGTATGGTATTACATATGAAAAGTGAACATGTTTCTGAATAGGAAATATTTTTTTATGTTATATGACTTTTTGATATTTTTTTTAAAAATGTGTAATATCTCGAGAACGGTTCATGTTAGCGTTCTAAAATTTATGCCAATCGTTTTCTAATGAAAAATTACATAAGGAATGTCTATTTGCTTAACTTTATTAGTGGTTTTGATTTTTTGACGATTTTTTCAAAATTTCATTCGAAAATTTAGGGAGGTTCTGTACATTCGATTGTGTATAAAAACAATAGGCTTCCAGTGTTTATGAATTGTGATTTTTGTACCCAGTTTGGTTCAAATCGGTCCATTCGTTCGTCAGTTATCGTCTCCACAGACTCACTGACGCACACACAGACATCACTTCAAAAATGTTTGATTTGTGATCAGGGATGCTTGAAACGTGCTGTCCCGTCGAAAACTCGAATTCGAATTTTCGACCCCGTCACAATACTTTCCTTATATATTATGTATATAAGGAAAGTAATATGACATCCATCTTGCGTCAAAATCGTGATTTTTAAAGTTCTTTTTAATTTATATTTAATGTAGTACCCGTCCTAAAACTGCTTTATTTTTGCTTAAGTTATGTGCATCTATATTCTGAAACAACGCAATTGCAATATATTTGAGTTTAAATGATCATCAAACATTGATTATTTCTACAAGGAAGCATGATTTTCACTTATAGAGAATGTAAACACATCAAAATATAGGATGAGTTGTATAAGAATTGCTGAATTTCTTTAAAGCAAATTTGTTTAGCTCTGGAGTTTGCAATATAGATGATATGAATGAAACATTTATTGATCTTACATAGAGAAGCAGACGATTTTATAGCAAAACTTTTCGATAAAATATTAAGCATAGAGCTAAATTACTTTAACCTCCATGGTGTTAAGTTTTTAAGTAAAATAAATTATTGTAGTATTGTGATGAATGAAAGAAATGAAAAAAAATGTATGACTGAAATATTTACTGCTTTTACATAGATAGGCAGGCGATTTATATTTCAATGACATCATTTCAATAAAGTTCACTTTTTCAACGAAGTTTTAAGGTTTTAAATAAAATCAAATACTGTAGTATTGTGGTGATTTAAAATATATTACCGCTGAATGTACCGCATTTTAGAGATGTTTAAATAAAATTGTATTGCAGTTTCATAATCAATGTTTTATGCATGGTTGATCTTTCTTTTTTATTCATTTATTTCGTAATTCATTAAATTGAGTTTAATTGCGCAAAATAACATGCATAATTGTTTGAAATTATACTGAATTTGTACTTTAACTTTAATGATTTTTGGTAACTGGACACTTTTTCAAAGGCGGCGTAGCGAAAATGGAAAAAGCTAAAACATATCGATAAACGGTATTCCTGTAAAGTAATGAGGTTCATACCATGCTTTTCATCCCCCAAAATTACGTATAAAACAAACATCTACTTGTTACATTTGAGCTTGCATAATCTTTTATTTCATATTTTTGAAGGTTATTTCGCAAAAAAGCAGGGTTATTTTTATCCTGTATCGTACCAAAAAAAATCATTTTACTGGCTATATTAGAAAATTTAGGTGATGTATTCTATGGCAATATAAAAAATACGAAATTAGGTTTTCTGGGCTTTGTACATTTTGAAAATACTAAATACTAATCAACCAAATTCAAACTCAAAAATCTTTCATGGTATAGTTTTAAAATCTCAGCAACCATCTAGTATATTGTCGTGTACCCCACTAATTAACGTTTACTGTAGATGGAAATATAAACTTGTCATTTTCTATCAAAATGACTCAAAATTCAAGAAAAAAATTATAATGAGTAAGAGTTCTTAAATATATCAATTTGAATATAATCATTATATATAGGCAAAGAAAATGGTGTTTTATAGAAAATAAATCAATTAAATGATGGCTTAAAACGTCGTCTTCAATTCTTTTACTTATGATACAAAATTTCAGCTAATCATATCATCAAAACATCGCATATCACGACTCTGTTAAATACAAATATATCCTCATTTTCAATAATGAATTACTTCACAACGCAAATAAAGATAAACCAGCATATGTACGTTTCGGGAATTCACTGGATTTCTTTCTTCACTGCAAAAAATCCAGTACAAGAAAAATCAGATAATGAGAAATCAAAGAGCGAAACTTCGAAATTAGACGTGATCATGCCTCAGATAAACATGGAGTTATTAAGAAGTCACTAACTAGACTACTAGAATTTTTTTGATGTCAAAATATTCAATGGAATCCAAATCCGAAACTGAAGAATATTTTTGAATAAAGGAGGCAGAAAACAAGAAAGATCAATCATGCTTAAAGCATTGATTATGAAACACTTTCCAACTTCAATGCAATTTTATTTAAAAAAGTCGAAAATGCAATATATTCCTCGGTAATATTTTAAAACTTATCACAATACTACATTGATTTATTATATTTGAAACCTTAAACCTTCATCGAAAAAAATTAATTTCATTCAAATGACGGCATTAAAGTATAAATTGCCTGGTTTAAACATCTCTAAAATGTAATACATTCCTTGGTAATAATTTTAGAATTATCATAATACTACGATAATTTATTATATTTGAAAACTTCATCGAAAACAACTGAAATTCATTCAAATGACGTCATAAAAAAATAACACGCCTGGCTCTCTCTATAAAAGCAACATTTCATTCATAAATAATTCCCCCATTCATGTCTTTCATCACAATACTATAATAATTTATTTTATTTAAAAATTAAGACCATTGAGCTACAAGTAAGTAAGCTCTATTCGTTAAACTTCATCGAAAAATATCGTCCTTCTCTTTCTAAAATCAATGAATATTTCATTCATATCAGCTAAGCAGACTCCATGGACTATTTGATTTTGTGTTAAAGAATTACAGCGATTCTAATACAACTCATTCTACATATTTTGTTGTTTACATTTTACATAGGTGAAAAATAGGCTTAATAGTAGAAATAATCAAATTTATATGAGCATTTAAACTGGAATATATTGTCATTGCGTTGCTTCCGTATGTAGATGCACAGAATTTAGGCAAAAATAAAGTAGTTTTAGGACGGATACAACACTCAATATGAATTAAAAAGAACTTTAAAAATCACGATTTTGACACAAGATGGATGCCATGTATCATTTTGAAGTGGGTCATGTGATCGTTTTATATCATGGACACGTGATCGCTTCATATAAGAGGTGTTATTATTATTTTAATTTTTATTTAAAAAACTACTGAATATATTTCGCTGATTTTTTTTTATATATTTTACGGAACCATTTGAATATTGCCTAAAATTTTCGAAGCAATTTGTGAATTTTAAATCCGCTTAAAAAATACTTGAAAAATTTGGTCCCATAGGGCTCAATGTACTCCATTTTTTCAACCCGGGTTCAATCCAAAACTAATTGGGTGATATTATTCATTTATGTTCCCATAGGTTCTATAGACCGTCTGAACAACATACTAAAATTTCATTTTGATTAAGTCATTTTTACGGCAGTTATCGTGCTAACGGACAGACAGACAGACAGACAGACAGACAGAATGAACAAAGTCATAAACACTTTTCAACTTTGTTGTAAAGTGTTAAAAATGAGACTAGTAATTCAATAATGATTAGCTATAGAAGAGTTATTAATTAATTGTCTTTGTGAGAATTAGAAGTACACTAAATATTATTCACCACTAGTGCCTCTCAGCTCAACCACGTTTCGTATAGTGGGGTCCAATTGGGCCTAAGTACATTGCATTCCCTAATTAAAGAGTCAATTCCTTTTGTGGCCACTTAACAATTTATTAAAAAGAGCACATGAAATATTTAAATTGACACTAATGTTAAAATACAATCACGCACATAATTTACTTCCAAAATACCCAGCTTGACCTCGGGGTGCACGGTTAATTTTACATTAATTTGTATTTTTTTAAACTTTCCAAAACTTGCATTTAATTACTTTTAAAAAAATGTTCCTTGGGCCAATATCCCATGAAGCTTAAAGTTACCCTTAAACACTGGATATCACATCAAACACTGTTAACACATTACTAAGAAAAACATTTAAAACCAAATATAATTCGCCATACCTTCATTACAGAAGAAATGATACTCCTATGGGTGCCCGGGCTTAATTGGATGGCACTTCCCGGCCGTCCAAATGGTTACCTTACACCTTTCTGGTAGGTCGGACGGTCTGGGTCTCAACAACAGCAACTCCTATGGGTGCTGGTAGCAATCCCTCTGCACATTGGAAAAGGGGTGGCAATATTATTTGAGTGGCTATTTCAGTATTGGACATTTCATAAATATCACTGTCAGTCGGATCAGTTTGGTTGAGGTTAAACAGGTGCCGATAGTTCAGAGAAGGATTATTCCGGAGATGGGCACACTGTCCACTTCAATTCTCCTCCTCTTAACGTTGGCTTATGCCCAGCGGTTCATAAGAACTTGCGTACAGGCGTTACCGGAAGGTCAAGAGCATTTGCGTAAACTATCATCGTCAGCAGGATCAGACCGACTACGGCTGAGACAGGGAATTATCCACCTCCTAACGTTGGCTTATGCCCAGCGGTTCATAAGAACTTGCGTACAGGCGTTACCGGAAGGTCAAGAGCATTTGCGTAAACTATCATCGTCAGCAGGATCAGACCGACTACGGCTGAGACAGGGAATTATCCACCTTCTAACGTTGGCTTATGCCCAGCGATTCATAAGAACTTGCGTACAGGCGTTACCGGAAGGTCAAGAGCATTTGCGTAAACTATCATCGTCAGCAGGATCAGACCGACTACGGCTGAGACAGGGAATTATCCACCTCCTAACGTTGGCTTATGCCCAGCGGTTCATAAGAACTTGCGTACAGGCGTTACCGGAAGGTCAAGAGCATTTGCGTAAACTATCATCGTCAGCAGGATCAGACCGACTACGGCTGAGACAGGGAATTATCCACCTCCTAACGTTGGCTTATGCCCAGCGGTTCATAAGAACTTGCGTACAGGCGTTACCGGAAGGTCAAGAGCATTTGCGTAAACTATCATCGTCAGCAGGATCAGACCGACTACGGCTGAGACAGGGAATTATCCACCTCCTAACGTTGGCTTATGCCCAGCGGTTCATAAGAACTTGCGTACAGGCGTTACCGGAAGGTCAAGAGCATTTGCGTAAACTATCATCGTCAGCAGGATCAGACCGACTACGGCTGAGACAGGGAATTATCCACCTCCTAACGTTGGCTTATGCCCAGCGGTTCATAAGAACTTGCGTACAGGCGTTACCGGAAGGTCAAGAGCATTTGCGTAAACTATCATCGTCAGCAGGATCAGACCGACTACAGCTGAGACAGGGAATTATCCACCTCCTAACGTTGGCTTATGCCCAGCGGTTCATAAGAACTTGCGTACAGGCGTTACCGGAAGGTCAAGAGCATTTGCGTAAACTATCATCGTCAGCAGGATCAGACCGACTACGGCTGAGACAGGGAATTATCCACCTCCTAACGTTGGCTTATGCCCAGCGGTTCATAAGAACTTGCGTACAGGCATTACCGGACGGTCAAGAGCAATCTCGGCTCAGTAGAAATCATCTGCTACGGACCTCACTGATTCCAGTTTATGTCACCCAGTTAACGGGCGTCTGCTACACAAGTGCCTCCTAGTAATGCCTTACTGCATTGCACGGATGCATTCTTCACACAAGTGCTCAAAAATACCAGGAGACCTTTCTCCATGAAAACCAGATTGCGTCTGAAATGTTTACATTTTCTAAAAACTTCCAGAATTTTAAAACGAGGGGAACGAGAAAAATAGGGAGGAAGTCCCTCAATTCTCATTCGCTGTAAAGCGCAATAAAAAAAGGCGGTCCAATTTTGCCTCACACCATTGGTTTGGAAAGAGACGCTCATTTTTTATGCGCTCCACTAAAATTCAAGAACCGGAGGGCTTTCTACAAACCGGGTGGTCCAAGGACCGGACCCCGACGCTAGCCACACCTGACAGGGCTATAAATTTTCAGAGATTTGTAGCTCAAATTTGACATTTTGCTGCAATTAATTCTCCGAATATTTACAACCCATGTCAACTGCGCATACAAACCAAAGGCGTCAAAAATCCCAATTTCGTCTTGTGCAGAGGCATAGCTATATACATAATACAAAACCATTGTATACATTTCAAGTACATTACAGTTGCCCGTTTTCCTCCCAGGGTTACGTATAAAAAAATATGGAAATGCTTCATAACAGTCTTTTGTACAATGTTGATGTTTTCTTCAGAGATACTTTAAGGCGTGTTTTGTTTAACCAATGTACGATAATCTGCAATGACAAAAAATGTTTTAAATCTCCTAATAATTGAACTTAAGGGAAGAAAATTTAATTTTATTGATGGGGAAGAATATCACTTTAAACTTATTGAGAATTATAGCAATTTTATGACTAAGTTGAGGATAGAAAGGAAGGGAAACGATATTGATAAAAGTATTAACAAGATCTTCCTTAATCTGACGTGGTTTAGAAAAATTTTAAAATACACGATCAACAATTTTCGGCGAGAATCCACGATCGTGTATTCTGAAATATTTTAAAACAAAGAATCAAATAATTATAATAAAGTCTAATTTGATTATTATGATCTCATTTAATGCTGGCATCACGAACAAAATTGAAAGCTAACTTAACAATTAATAATGACTTACATTAGCTTTCTCATTTTGCACTCTAATTTACGTTTTTTATGTTAAATATCCTTAGAAATACGAATATAGTTATTTTCTGACCTACATCCCCGAGAACCCAGTTTAATACTAAGAATACATTTTAACTATAGACTTAAATCTTCTTTGCCCGTTGACTCAAACTTCGATTTCAGCCATGCCTGCTTCGATTGTGTAACACCGAAGCCAGTTCTAAAGGTGATGATTATCAAAATCATTGGGCCGTATCCAGCGCAATTAATTCTACTCGGTAATGATACTTAGAACTTCAGATAATAACAGAATGATAACGAAGTCGCACTGGTCAGGGACTTTTAATTTACCAATGTTGTTGCGTACCTTTTGTGCTGGGCTGACCATTGTTAGATTCCTCAGTCAAAATCTCCTAACTACGCAGGGAGCAATTATACCAGTGCTTTGTTTGTAAGTCTAATCAAGTATCCTTTAAATATGTGCTCATTATTATAAGTATGGGACTGATAAAATATCTCGCTCTATTGATACGTTTTAATAAACTATAGATGGAATTTTTGCCTTGTTGACCACTGCAAAATATTCACGAAATGGTGAGATCCCACGAATGAAGACATATAGATCTTTAATATATGTGTGTCTTAGTACACATAATTTTATATAGTAATTTCATACTATCATAACTTATCATGAAACTATGAAATAATTAAATGCAAAAGTTGCCTGTGCGCTATAAGAATAATTATAAGAATCGCAAGTTTAATTTTAAGACAAATAAAATGATAAAAACAGAGGCATATTTCGAAATACCTTGGGTTTTGTCTTTGGTACGAGCTAGACAAAGTCTGGTGGTTGCAAATAAGAACTTAACCACGTCCTAGTAAAATTTAAAAGTACAGCAGTGACAATGGCATCAAGTGTAATAAAAGAGAAGTTAAACGACGCAACATTATATGACATAAAAAATGACGTGATAAAAGTAATTATTTCATATGAAATAATACTTTAACTTTGAACTACAAAAAAAAACTGAAATGAAATGATTTAATCCATTTTCTCATACTCATATTTTATAATATTTAGATTTGCTTGTACATATTAAATCTCTCGCTTCTAACAGATAATTATACAACCACAAAATATTCCTGTAATTTTTCCATATTGTCACATATTGAGTCCTTAGCCTTACAGCACTGCTTTATTGCAAAATAACATTAAGTATATTTTCAATAGAGAGTAACACATTCTAAATCCAAATTTAGGTAACTATTTATGCCATCATATAAATTACAAAAAATATTAATTCCATACTTTTTAACAGAAACTTAGTATATGAAATGTGGATGTGAAATTTGGGTTTCCGGTTACCAATAAAGATTTGGTTGGCTGGTGGAACAACCAATCTTTACGGTATGCACATATAAACAAAAATTGGGAATATCAGACTACTGGTTTGAATAAAACAAAGAAATCTTAAATGGCATAATATTTCTGTCGAAATCTTGATTTTAGAAAATAGGGAACAACATTTTATATCATAAATTTTACTGTATAACATACGTTAGCCTACTGATACATATTTTTATAATGCAGAAAACTGTTTATGATTCCATAATTATCTAATTTATTTTTTCAAATATTACACTTTTTTCTATTTTTCATTTCATGAGAAGAAATATAAGTATTTTTATTACACCAACGCCAGAGATGTCCATATGGTCAAACAAATGCTACGCCAGGAACTTTATGTAGCTTACAGACTACATTGATATTTTAAAATAACAAGACACAATTCACGCTATTGCCAAGAATTCTTAGGTGGATTGTTGATCCCTAAGTTTGTATAAATTCCTATGTTTCATATTTCGCGTCCATTTCGTCTCTTTGGCTTCGAGTTTGTCGGTCTATTTTGCACTGAAATAGG
This sequence comes from Amaurobius ferox, assembly GCA_951213105.1. Taxonomy (NCBI): domain Eukaryota; kingdom Metazoa; phylum Arthropoda; class Arachnida; order Araneae; family Amaurobiidae; genus Amaurobius; species Amaurobius ferox. Next base: position 38,321,113 of record OX578141.1, on the reverse strand, counting down.
GGATCCAAAGTATCCTCAAAACAGCTGTATGCTGCTTAGTTTTAATTAATTTATACTTAATTATGTTGTTTGGGGTTTTCCTTATCTACGATTAGTTAGTATTTGAAATAGCACATCAGATAACATGCATTAAATTAGATATAAAATCACACTAAATAAATTAAAGATAAAGCATATACATAATCTGTATAGGCTTCATATAGATTTCAGATGTGATCTGGGCACAGTAGTTTGTAAAATTCACTGGTTTTGTATTCGACTAATTTAGGAGTAAGAGCTAAGATTTGGATTAATTTGCCTAGAAAATCTACCAAGGATTTCAAATATAATTAGTTGCATTAAAAACACTTAAAATCAAACACTGATGTAGTTTGGTAATTCTTAATAATTTGGAAGATATGATTAGACGCATCTTAAGCGTGTCTTTGCTGACTAAAAATATTCACTTTAAAATAAATTTTTAAGGGAAACTAAACTATATTTTAAAATTAGTACATAGTATTAAAATATTTTAAGGATTATATGTGTGTGTGTGTGGGGGGTAACATTTTTATTATGGCAAGAATATATTCATTTTTCAGGACTTGTGGAGACTATATTATTGATATTGGCAACTGAAAACTTTGTCGAATAATCGCGAGTTAGCAATGACCATATGCAGATCACATAAGAATATTTAAGGCTGTCAGTTTATGATATATGTGTTTAAAATATCATATCTCGCAAAGAACACCACATGAGATTTGAAACATTCATATAAATTGTTGAAAAGATGAATTCGGAGGTATACGGTTCGATAAAAATGTTGGACTAACAAAGAGCACAAGCGATTTAAGAGATCAACAATCAAATTTAAAGAAGTATAGGCTACGTTTCTATATCAGAAGAAACTCCACCAATACACACATTATGAGTATGCATTTTATTATTTTTTACTACTAATGTAATAATACTGGTACGTTTGCTGAAATAAAATAAACGGTACGTCGTTTTCACTCTCTATTGCAATGTTCATTTTCTCTTAAAAATATGCATAAAATATGCACTGAACTGACAGAGTGGGTGATGTATCAAATTTATTGAGCACTTCCATGAAAGGTGAAATATTGGTTTTAATGTCATTCGATCCGTCTCAAATTAGAGACCAATAGAAAAATCTAAAATTTAAAAAATTCGAATTAGGGGTGACGGTGCAAATGAATGATAAAAAAAATTGCTAAACCACGTCGCTTAATTCTCGAGCACTTCAACTCTAGCGAGAATCTGGGTTTTGGTTTCATTCGCTTTGTTTCATATTCCAGTTTTACAAAAAATATCAAATATTTTAAAAATTCGAATTAGTGATGACGATACAAAGGTATTTAAAACGGACACTAATTTCCCTCTTAAAAACAATAAACGGGCAAGTTGATATCATTTCTAGGTACTTAGACATTAAGAACACGAGAAGTGTGGGTAAAATGGATAGTTGTATATAACTGCCTAACAACACGTAAAATAATATATGCTTTTATATAATGTTAATCTAATATGCATAGCCTTTCTTTCCCTATGATTACATTTACATATGTATGTTAAATTAAATTCATTTGGTACTGTGCATGTAAATTCAACTTCGCCAAATTTTATAATATTTTCTACGTATATAATTCTTTCAGAATTGAAAATTTTCCCATTACTTCATAATGCAGAAAAATAATTTCTTTCTGCTCAATATTTCTTTAAGGAAATCCTTTGATTAGCTGCTTCGACCCTGCATCTCATTACCGTCACAATCCGAAAGAGTCATTTTATTCAATAAATTTCCATTGCTTCTCATCTCCATCGCCTATCGATTATGTCAGCGCACAAATCCGCTGGAATATTTATGTTTGAGAAGAAACCTTTCCACGCCTCTGTTTGCGGTGGCAAAATATGCATGATATATTCTCTTATTCGGAAATTTTAGACTTGTATGGATGTATGATAACTCCTCGCGGGGAATGCTATTGGTGTGTTTCATCCCTTTTGGAATTAAGCTTGATTATGAATACGGAGGAAGGGAGTAGGGGCAACAGTTATGAATTTGCGATTTCCGGCAGTGAGGCCAATGAATTATTCTGCTGTTTGTCGTAAGTATTGATCACTTATATTAGATATAAAGGCTAAAATTGGCGAGAAACCAAGTGGGGACTTGTTAGCTTATGAGATTTGCAAAGAGTAGAATTGAGAGAGTAGAACTTCAACAATATACGGGCAAGGAAGTATATTTATATTGATTCAGAATTAAGAATTCTGGTTGAGATTTATCTTAAATAGTGAAAGATAATTCTAATAAATCTTTATAAGAATAGATAGCTATGTAGGTAATACATGTGGGTCCAATACAGGAGGTCGTTTTTCGATACACGTCTCAGGCCGATTGTGATTAATATTAGATATCAGTGACTAATATTAGATATAATATTCTACAGTAGTCTAATTGCGGAGACATATTTAGAAAAAATTAAACTTTAACGTAAAGTGTATAAATAATTGAAAGGTAATTATACATAAGACTTGTTTCCTAATATTCAATTTTGAGGTGTGTTCTGATTTCTGCATATTATTTTTTATGTCAGAATGTAGACTTATGTTTATCACCAATCCTTAATATGCAAATACATTTGCCCTTGATATCTTAAATTCAATATATGCACGCGTATGTATGTTTATCATTCTTATTTAATATCAGTACATAATGTAGTGCTTAAATAAAAATCATTGTCACAGAAATTCATTTTATTTAAATAATTACAATGGGGTCAAAAGTAAATATCATTATATTTTATATAAGCTCTGAAATTTAAAGCAATATATTTAAATAAAACGTATGGAATAATAGTAATGAAGCGTAATCATGTGAAGTATAAAAATGATTTTATTCACCAACTTTAAATCAAAGCATTACGAAGTTATTATTTATAATTTTTAAAATATAAAATATGCGAAATATTACATCATCAGAAATTAATTGGTTGACATTACAAATTTTTATCCAAATCTGGCTGTGCATTTTGAAATAATTAATATACTCGTTAGATTATTTTTTACGTATAAGTAGCCGTGCATAAGTAACCGTACACGTGAGAGCCAATCAATACTTTTTACTTTCCCTGCAATACATGATAATGTATAGGCAAAGTATTGGAATCATGCCGAATATCGCAACTCGAGTTTTCGACGGATCTACACGTTTCGAGACCTCTAGAATACGAAAAATCTATTTTAGCGTGGGGTCTGTGTGTGTGTGGCTGTTTGTGTGTCTGTCTGTCTGTGCAGATTTTGTATCCGCTCTAACTAAAAAATTAATGGACTGAATTTCATAAAATTTGGTAGGTAAGTCAGTTTGTTGGCGAATCTGGTGCTGATTAGTTTTGGGTACGATTCGAGATAAAAGAACCCGCGTTTTTTTTTTTTTTGCTAAATGGCCCGCAAAAGCTTGTATCCACTCTAGCTGAAAAATTTATGGACCGAATTTCACAAAATTCTGTAGATAAGTCACTTGTGGAACATCCTGGTGCTGACTAGATTTTGGCATGATTCGGAAAAAATAACCTGCCTTTTTTTGCAAAATGGCCCGCAAAAATCGGCAAAATCTAAAACAAAAAACTACCTATGCTCAAATATATACATTACATGTTTGTTTAATACGTAATTTTTAACGAAGAAAATAATAAGACCAACCCGATTACACTGGGACTAGCCTTTCTCGAGATATTTTAGTTTCTTCGTATTTTCTCTGCGCCACCTTTGAAAATAAGTCCAGTTATTAAATGAGAACGGAAATTGAATTAAAAGTGAATTAAATTCAATTAAAATAAAGAGAACGTGAATATAAGTCTGCAGGGAAAGTCATGTACCGCCCACATCAGATTTTTATTTTAATGAATATGCCAGTCAATACTTTCTCCTTTTATGTGTTACAATTATGTATTTTATGTATTAAGTGAACTAAGACTAATTAATTTTAAACGGTGATACATGAACTAAATGTTTCTTAATTTGGTATATTACTGTACCATGTATTTTACTGTGCATATTCTGAAGTACTTATGTAACATACTTGAAAACTGCAGTAAAGTGATTTACATCTTTCCTCTGCTAAGATTTAACAATCAACTTTGAAGTATGGATCCACTATGAATGGTACTTGAAAAAGTTTGCTGTGCTCCCACTTACATATTTAATTTTCGCTATGGCAATGCGTTTTATATATTCATTAATTGACAGCAAATGGATAATGACTAGGTTCTTAGAGCTTGTTAACGACCGCTTCAATCTCTGAAGGTGTTTAATTCCGTACTTTGATTTCATTCATTAAGAGTATGTTTACACAAGAATGCTTATCTTCAAAGACTCCCATTTAAACATTTCTAAAAAGCGTCTGTATTGTTAAGGGATTTTCGATGAGATTATTTCACCCTACCCCACTTATACACAATCGCACTTCAACAAATAGGGTACAGCTGGGGTATGGGGAATTTTGCGTGATGGCTGTCGGATGAGTGCAGATGGTGAGAATGGGATAAACTATTTGAAACCCTAAATTGATATGAAATGTCTAGAATGACTGTGATATTGATTTTTCTTGTTAATTACTTTCTTTACAGAAATGTTGAGTTCCCTGTTTATATCTCTAAAATAAATGAAACTGTGATGTTTGCACATTAATTAATTTCAAAATGTCAAATTTATATTAAATAAATTTACCATGCAGGACATTTGGAAAAGTCCTTTCTTACTTTACAGAACATTGATTTTAATACTTATATTTTAATAATTTCTTTAATTACATCATCAGGGTGTCCAGTGCTATCCGTGCCCAATGGCTATTTCCTTAACCGTTAGTCACAGAGATGCACATCCAATTTAAAAAATGTTTTAAATTTTGAAATCTATTATCTTAGAAAAAGTTTGAATCAATAAATACATTTTTGAAAGAAATATGAAATATACATTTTTGTATGATCCCCCGGTCCTACCAATTATATTTAAGAAAATTATCCTCATACAAATTCATGCAAAATAAAAAAAATCTTCCTTCTACGACCGAAATTCACCGAGTTATGAAGCATCACACTTTATGACTTAAGTCACTTTTCCACGCATAAAAATGTCCAGTTTCAGGCTACCAACCAATCAGGGACCGTATTGACCATTTCGCAGCACAAAATGTGCTCCAACTTTAAACCGCTATAAGTCGGTCAATTTTGGTCGTAAAAGGATGTTTTTTTTTATTTTGCATGAAACTGTATGAGGATGATTTTCGTAAATATAATTGGTAGGGCCAGGTGACTGTATAAAAATTTATATTTTGTATTTCTTTCAGAAATGCATTTATTTATTTAAACTGTTTCAAAGATAATAGATTTTAAAATTTAAAACATTTTTGCAATTGTAAGTGTATCTCTGTGACTAGCGGTTGAGGAAATATAGTCATTGGGCACCAACAGCACTGGACATCATGTGTATATATATATATATATATATATATATATATATATATATATATATATATATATATATATATATATATATATATATATATATATATATATGTATATATATAGCTAAAACTTATTAAAGTTTTTCTTCAAAAAAAAAGTTTTTATTTTCTGACTTCACAAGCTCCTTCCTAATTTCTCACTAACCTTGTTATAAGAGACTGTTGCGTACAATTTCTCTTGGCTATTTATAATTTAAAATTTCTTATAAAAAATTTTGTTTTTTTTATATCTCTTAAAGTTTTAACTAATAGCATACAAACAATAGTTTCACATGATATTGACTGCATAAATATATTTTCACCCAAATGAAAAACAACTTAATATCCTAATAATTCTTTTAAATGTTTAGACACAAACATAACAATATTTTCCTGGATTTTTCTGCATATCCTAGTTTAAGTGGTATAATTAGCTATTGCATATCTAGTTATTCAATATTTGTGCAATAATTAATAAAATATATCTCAATTCCGTTGAACAGACTTCGTACAGAACATTTCAATAGTTGCGTCAATACATCGTTTTATTACGTGTATATTTATTTGACCCATGTAAGTATTATCCGCAAGTTTTTCTCAATTTTACATTTGTAGTACTGAAGTCTGTATACAAAAGACATACTCAATCATGGAATTCGTTTATGAAACTCCCATATGATATATTTCCAAGATGCATGTTCCAGAATAATTTGGTATTTTCCACTCTCGGAAATACTCACTCATAGAAAACCGATAAACAGTCTCAGCTCTATCGGATATCAATTTATACTGTTCTCGCTGGATATACTTCCCTAGTAGCATGCTAATGTTGGTCTGATATTGTGCCAATATTATGCATCTCGGCGTTTCATTGGAGATATTTCCAATGTAATGCCAATATCTGGTATACATTGGCCTCCAGTACAGTATTGGCTAGATACTGGCATTACAATATTACAACACCAGTATTCCAATATTGGTGTTACATTGGAAATAGTTCCAATATTTGAATATATTGGCGGCCAATAGTATATATATATATATATTATGTTTATCACAATGGGAATATTTTCATATTGTCCCAGTATGTGATCTATATGGGCTGCATAAATTGGACCAATATCGGCAAGCTACTAAGGTTCAATCAAGAAACATGGTATTTTAGCTTAACCACTAATACTATTTACCATGTTTTATATTATTTTTTAAAATGAAATTAAATGATAATTTATTTTAAAAATAGCTTCATTTGAGATTTTTATTTCAAGCCATAGCGTGACTAGGAGTCTCCAGTTGTATATATAAGACACAAAAATGATGAAAATGGACGTCTTGAATTTAAAACCATGCTTTTTAATAGATGACATCTGATACTAAACAATTCAAATTTTTAAAACTTTCCTTGTTCTAACTAACTGTTTACCATGTTTTATTACGCAATATAATTTTGTTTTATTGGTTATTAATATTAAGGATATTAAATGGCAATTGTTAGTAAAATGTGTTACATTTTGCCGCAATCATAGAGCAATTTTAAATAACCACATTTCCTTGTACGAAATATTCGTTTTAATCTTGCATATAAAAATATTTTTTTTACTATTTTTCCAGAACTACATGAACTTTAAATTTCAGCTCTGCCTCTCCAGAATGTATTTGATTGACACAAGCTTAGTCCAACTTTTTAGATGGACTCTTTTCCTACGTGATCTTTTAAGCAAGTCCAAGCAATTTTTTGAAAAAAGTTCGCCTTTTATAGTCTACAAAAGCCTTAAGTAGATAGAATATAAATCCTCTCCTTTCGAAAATAGAATGTTATCATTTTATGCAAAACAAGATACTTTTTAAAATTTGTAGATAATCATTACTTATTTTTACTTTTAAAAAGTCACTTTATTTTGTAGCTCCTTTAGCTTGTCATGTAAGACATACTTTCTCTGTTTAATATTAAATCAAAAGTCTTAACAACTATTAGATGATAATTATCCTGCCAATAACAGGCATATTATTCTCTACGAATAAGTACAATATATGTTTCAGTCTATGAAAAAGATACATATGAAAAATATGCTTGTTCTATGTACGTTCATTGAAACATTAAAATAGCGGACATACTAAGTAGTCGATGCTTCTAAATAATGGTGAAAAATTCAGTGTCTGGGCAGTAGTGTCGCCAAGGGCTGGGGATCATAAGCACCTCCAAAGAACTCATTGAAGTTCTCTGAAGAATTTCTGAGAAATGATATTGAGAGATAGGAAACAAAATAGTTGGTTAACACCAGGCTCTCCAATATATTTTATGTCGACGATACTACATTTGCATATCTGTCTATGAGGATTTTAACCCCAATTGCATTCTATAATTTATAATGAATTCTGATTCCATTGTACTCCGAGTAGGTGACCTTTCAAAGACTCTAGAAGGACGTATTTACCCTCTGGGGCATCAGAAATTACGGTGCCAACTTTAATATGCCCCATCACATTTTTCTTGTCTTAGGATTTACTTTGATATCCAGTCTATGTCTATTTCCCTTTACTATTTATCTCACTACAGGCAGTTGAAATTCAGTGCTTATAACCATACTTTTACTATGAACTCAACATGCGCTTTTGGTGCTTTTCTTATCAAAAAGTATTTATTATATTTAATTTTACCTTTAGATATTAGCATATACCATTTCTACCTTATTATTTAACATGAACGTTTTGTTAGTAGCATCGTTATTTCAAAAAATCCTTTAAATTCTGGTAATTTACATCCTCCTTATGATGGAGATTGTGTCAATTTAAGCTATTTAGTTTTATTTGGATAGTTTTATCTAATTTTAGGGGTTTATTTCTTGGTCTTTGTAATTTTTTGCACCTGATTTGTCGTGGAAAGCATTTTTACTCTCTCATTTTACGTAGAAATGTACTTTTGTATATTTACAATGTCGGATGATATATGATTTTCGAGCATTTTGAAAATAAAGCTATTTCGACAAAAAAATTTAAATTCATTTTGACTAATAAAAGTTAGCAAATATATTTTCGTTCCTAGAGCACAGTTTTTTAAAACTTTTATTAAGAGTTGGTGCTTAATCTTTAATATTTGACTTCTAACATACATGTTTTGTGCTTCGGGATAGGTGGGGAACTCGATTTTATTCTCCTAATTATTATTAAAGTAAGTGTGATCTAAGTCATTTGTAAATATCATAGTGCTAACCTTTGTATTTTCCACATTTATTTGATATGTGATACTAACAATGTGTTTTCCTGCACCCCATATCCAGAATTTCCAATTCTTTAGTCTGCTCTTGATTGTCTTGTTTCTACCCGAATCGACAAGAGTTTCGATTTAGCCTTTGTGATCACAACTTTATTAAAGATACTTTTTCTTATGAGCCAAAATTGTCATAGTTTTCTGGCTGACTCCATTAGAGGGAATATATTTTTGACAAGTTTTGATAGGGGAAAGTTTTGGTGGGATATGGGGGTCACTTTATAATATTGATTCACTTACAACACAGTGAATTAGGATGAAACTGATTGTTTTCCAGTAGTTTTACCAATCCGATGAATGCAAGTTTCTTGAGACACGGTGCTCATGCCAACTAAATGCTAATTACACGGTAACCACCGTTTATAACACTGTTACAACATAGTTGAAAAGTGTTTAACACTTTGTTCATTCTATCTGTCTGTCCGTTAGCACGATAACTGCCGTCAAAATGACTTTATCAAAATGAAATTTCAGTATGTTGTTCAAATGGGACCTATGGAAATATAAATGAATAATATCACCCAATTAGTTTTGGACTAAACCCGGGTTGAAAAAATGAAATACATTGAACACTGTGGGACATAATTTTTCAAATATTTTTAAGCGAATTTAAAATTCACAAATTGCTTCGAAAATTGTAGGAAATATTCAAATTATCCCATAAAAAATCCGAAAGAAATTTCAGCGAAATACATTCGGTAGTTTTCAAATATAATAAATTATTGTAGTATTATGATAATCTTAAAAATATTCCCACTAAATATATCGCATTTTGGAAATGTTTAATCCAGGCAATTTATATTTGAATGACGTCATTTGAATAAAGTTCATTTTTTCCTATGAAATTTTAAGTTTTCAAATATAATAAATTATTGTAGTATTATGATAATTTTTAAAATATTAATGCTGAATGTATCGCATTTTAGAGATGTTTAAATAAAATTGCATTGCAGTTGGAAAGTGGTTCACAATCAATGCTTTATGCATGATTGATCTTTCGTCCTCTTTTAATAATTCGTGCCCAATGAAAATAGGGTCTTACTTTTCAGAGGAAGGTACTTTCAAATTGGTAGTAATTTTTGCATCACATATACATATGCTTTTATGAAACTCAAAAACTTGATTATTTATTAGAATTTTCATATTTTGGCAATTATGAAGCAATTATAGGGTATTTCACCTTAAACGGCATGATACAGTACATAGAAAATATAATCTTCAGGACTGAGTTGTTACACTTCGCTACTTAATTACAAGCGTTGCTAATGCAAGTGTTACCAATAAAATACATACTAATTGGCAGAATTAAGAGACTTGCAAGTGTTGCCAATGCAAGTGTTACCAATACAATAAAGACTAATTGACAGAATTAAGTGACTTGAAGAATATTTAGATTTATTACTTTAAATATCTTTAGACAAGAGTTTGTTTCTTGTTGGAAGTGATCGAGAGTTTCTCGATAATTTGTAAAGAGGCGCGTGACATCATGAGTTCTAGGGGCACGGGATATTTTTCTCGGTATCCATAAATTTGGCTTTTCCAAAAGGATCAGGGTTACCAAAAGGATAACGCATGGTTCGCGAAAAAATAGTTTCAATGCTCAAAGGAAAATTTCGAAAAATATTAGGTTTGATTTTGGACTAGATTATCTTTGCTATGATAAAAGAATACGTTTAGAAAATTCTTAATGGTGTCATGCTGTCGGAGAGCTTGAGGCATGGTAGTCTATTAAGAAAGTCGCCAATTTATTTTATGTGAATAATTCTGTCATTTGTCGTTTATGGAATTGATTTCAAACAAGTTGGCCAACTATCAGGAGACTCCTTCTAGGTGGTCTCAGGGCTAGAAAATCCTCGGATGGCTGGTGCATTGCATTAATAAATATTCTGAGATAGCTACATGAAAAAAAATTTCTCATACGTAAAATATGCGAACATGGCGCTAAGCTGCCCTTGTACACATTTACAAATATATTTTCCAAAAAGAATACCTAAGTACAGAAAAGCAAAAGAAGAATGGGAAAAACGAAAAGTATCACAAGTGGCCGGGGGGAGTTGTGACCCCCACTCTCCGGTTAAGCAATGCTTTATACCATGGCGACACTCCCGGAAGCCGATACTTATACATGGAATGGCCTTAATACCATCAATTACCGAACAGCAAAAACCCACAGCAAAAATTCAAAAATACAATTTGGATGACACACGAAAAAACTATTCAATTCCCTCAATGTGCCTACAAATGAACGTGCCGATATAACCCGTCTCAACAAATTCCAAAATTCTTACCAAAACTGTCCGATGTATAAAACTCCAACTTGTAGTCCACTTCACAAATAACCATACTCAATACTCGCGAATCGTCGCTATTCAATGACAATGTTACAAACATTGTTAGATGAAACATTGTTGTTACATTGGCACATTGTATAAAACTCCGATGTATAAAACTCCAACTTGTAGTCCACTTTACAAATAACCATACTCAATACTCGAGAGTCGTCGCTATTCAATGACAATGTTACAAACATTGTTAGTTGAAACATTGTTAGTTGAAACATTGTTGTTAGTTGGCACAATGAGTGAATTTAATAGTTTTTTCGTGTGTCATCCAAATTGTATTTTTGAATTTTTGCTGTGGGTTTTTGCTGTTCGGCCTTTCCACGTATAAGTATCGGCTTCCGGGAGTGTCGCCATGGCATAAAGCATTGCTTAACCGGAGAGTGGGGGTCACAACTCCCCCCGGCCACTTGTGAAACTTTTCGTTTTCACATTCATCTTTTGCTTTTCTGTACTTAGGTATTCTTTTTGGAATATATATATATATATATATATATATATATATATATATATATATATATATATATATATACATATATATCTATACATATATATATATATCTATATGTATATAATTTATATATATATATATATTATATAATTTAAAAATTACAAACAACTTGAGAAGATCTATCAAAATTCATTAAGTACTATATATCTTATTGTGAAAAATATGCGCTTATTGCTGCAAACACACTCCACAAAATTATATAAACTCAAAAGACCTTAAAACCCTGAAAACCTTACGATCTAGATGAAAAGAAGAACAAAAGGAAAAAAACATACGGGCTAGGTGCAATAAAATGGCCAATGAGGGATTGTGACCTCATTTAAGTCCCGGTTACCAGCCGGCTGCTTGGTCGCGACACCACTCCCGGAAGCCTGCACGCATTCGCAGTTAACCTCATAGTAACCACGATTAACGAACATGAAATATCCAAAAGTCAAAAGTATCAAAGTATAAAACCTCAAAGTGAAAAGTCAAATCCCGTCACTCAAAAATTCCCTCAGAAATCAAGACAACAATTCAAAAATACCAGGTATATATACACATGGTTTTCAGGGTTATTGTCTTTTGAGTTTTATATATATATATATATATATATATATATATATATATATATATATATATATAATATATCTATATAATAAAAGGCAATGTCTGTGTGTGTGTGTGTGTGTGTGTCTTATACACTATACGTTTCGCGACCGCGCGTCGGAGAGTTACGAAATTTGGCAATCGGAGACCCTGGGGGGTGGGAAGGGGACACGTGAAAACCGATTTTCAAAATTCTAATTATTTTTTTATTTATTTAATATTTTATGCGATTTCGACCTTTTTTTGATCTTTTTGCCCTTTTTTCTCCTCGATCTAGACATCGCAGAAAAAAACAAATCACACCATCGGAAAGAGCAGAGAATTTCGAGTAAAAATATATCAATTTCAAATCTCCATTTCGATTTCTAATATTTTTTAAAGATTTTAAAACAAAAGTCACTTTTGGCTCAAGAAAACGATTTTTGGTGTTTAAATTCTCGCATCGTGAAAAGTACTCATAATTTCGACTAATAATTTACATTTTCAGAAAGGTCAAACATCTGGCATTCTTACAAGTCTAATCTGGTCCAGAAATAATGAAAATTGCCTTCAGGATCGCAATTTTAAAGACGTCATGATTTTAAATTTCTCGCCGTTCCGCTCGGCGTTCCGTTCGTTTCTCCCCCGCTGAAGCAGGGAAGGTGGTGGGTGGGGACGTCAAGGTGGAGGTGACGTCACGGTTCTAAATAGAGCGCCTTTGCTCTATATAAATTATTATATTTATATTTTAAATGATGGGACGATCTGGATTTTTTAAATGTATATTTTAACTTTTGGATATTTTAAATGGATATTTTAATTTTATGGATATTTTAAATGATGGAACAATGAAACAATGGAATGAGGATGATGGAATTAAGCATATGGTCATTTTAAATTGCAAATTAGCGCGCGGGAAGTTAGCGGTAGGCCCGGGTTCGATTCCCGCCACTGCCAAAACTGCCGCCGTGTTTACGTGGAATACGATCACGTTAAATATGTGGGTCCGTAAGTCCTTCCGAGAGGTTGGTGGTAGGGGAAGGAGGATACGGCCCCTGTGGATGCCTCCCCCACTGGGTTCCCGTCTAAATTGGGTGAATATGTAGAAAGTTATGGAGATTGTCGCGGAGGGCGCGGCAGCCCAGTGGTTAGCGCGCGGGAATTGCACTCAGTAGGCCCGGGTTCGATTCCCGCCACTGCCAAAACTTACGCCACGTTCACGCAGAGTACGATCCCGTTAAACATGTGGGTTCGTGAGTCCTTCCGAGAGGTTGGTGGTAGGGGAAGGAGGGTACGGTCTAAATTGGGTGAATAAAAAGAAAGTTATGGAGATTGTCGCGGAGGGCGAAGTAGCCCAGTGGTTAGCGCGCGGGAATTGCACGCGGTAGGCCCGGGTTCGATTTCCGCCACTGACATGGAGTACGATCACGTTAAACATATGGGTCCGTATGTTTTTCCGAGAGGTTGGTGGTAGGGGAAGGAGGGTACGTTCCCTGTGGATGCCTCCCCCACTGGGTTCCGGTCTAAATTGGGTGGCACATCCTGGCCGTCCAACCAGTTACCAGGCCCGGGTTCGATTCCCAAAATTGCCGCCGTGTTTACGCGGAGTACGATCACGTTAAACATGTGGGTCTGTAAGTCCTTCCGAGAGGTTGGTGGTAGGGGAAGAAGGGTACGGTCCCTGTGGATGCTTCTCCCACTTGGTTCCGGTCTAAATTGGGTGAATAAAAAGAAAGTTATGAAGAATATCGCGGAGGGTGAAGTACCCCAGTGGTGAGTGCTCGGGATTTGCACTTGGTAGGCCCGGGTTCGATTCCCAAAATTGCCGAATAAAAATAAAGTTATGGAGATTGTCGCGGATGGCACGGTAGCCCAGTGGTTAGCGCGCGGGAATTTCACTCGGTAGGCCCGGGTTCGATTCCCGCCATTGCCAAAACTGCAGCCGTGTTCACGCGGAGTACGATCACGTTAAACGTGTGGGACTGCAAGTCCTTCCGAGAGGTTTGTGGTAGGGGAAGGAGGGTACGGTCTCTTTGGATGCCTCCGCCATTGGGTTCCGGTCTAAATTGTGTGGCACTTCCTGGCCTTCCAAGCAGTTACCTTACACCTTTCTGGTAGGTCGCGCCAACGAGTTTGCCACGGTCAGAATTTTCAAGGGTAGCGAACAGGCTGGTCGCCAAAGGCGGCTAGTATATATATATATATATATATATATATATATATATATATAATATATATATATATATATATATATATATATATATATATATATATATATATATATATATATATATATATATATATATATATATATATATATATATATATATAGCATAGTAAACATATTAAAATAAAATTGTTTCACAGTTATCCAATTTTTCTCCAGAAGTTGGCGCAATGCAGCACATTCTCCTAAAGTAACATACAAGATTCATATGAAAAAGAGAGGGGAAATGACCAAATGCAAGGCATAAATTATAATTCCCTATTTAATACAAAAAAGGGAGAAAATGCTTACTTAAAGGATATGGCAGAGGTATAGAACGATGAAAGTGAAAATAACGATTAGCGCATGCGTGGACTTCTGTTATATATGATGCACTCCATCGTAACCGACAGGGGCATTTGCTGCATTTCCATTCTTTCCCTTGCGATCCTGGTCGATTCCTATTTGTTTTCTTTGCACTTTTTCGAGTGTTTTTGATATGACACATTTACGGAAGTGTGGCTTCAGCATGGCATTGGTACCGTGAGTGTTGCCCGGGCATAAAAGCAGTCTTTTAAACGGGAAAGAGGGGTCGCCATCCCCCTCTACCATTTTATGCCTTGCATTTGGTCATTTCCCCTCTCTTTTTCATATGAATCTTATATATATATATATATATATATATATATATATATATATATATATATATATATATATATATATATATATACTATATATGACAACCAGAAACACGAAAGTTTTCGAACATTTTTTGTCTAGTAGATTTTCCAAGTGTAATACATTTACTGTAGTATTTTGCACAATCTGCCATAAGCTTTAACTCGACATATACTTGAATTTCAAAGAATTCTTGATAGTGTCAGCGTTTAATATTTGCGAAGTGCAGCAATCAAACCATATCAGGCGGAAATATCATAGGCAAAGTTGTCTTAACTGTCGAAATATATTAGCTTACGGAAATACGAAAGACTATTTAAGTCTCAAAATTCATGAATGTCATTCTATATATGTTTGTTTGAAATTTTTTCGTCTTACAATGTGCTTTAAACAATAAAAAGCCATTCATTTTGTATACTTATGTGTTTATGTATCTATATATCTACGAATGTATCATAAATTCCCAAATTCCCTAAAGCTGTATTTTTATTAAACGAACTTTAAACTTCATTTAACTTAAAAACCAATACTAACCGCACCGTATATTAAAGCAAGGTGTTTTGCATAGTGATGAAGTACAGCTGTTACAACCCCAGCTCCTATGTTAGGTAACACTGTAGAGATAATTGAAAATGACGACAATAAAGAATAAATCACTTCGTGTGTGAATGATATGATTTTCCTGAAATTTTAACTCATGAAGCATTTTCAGAATTATCCAATACCTGTGTGTAAATGTTTAAATTTTTTTAGTTTTATAAGAACTTCAATACGGAGCAGTTGAGTTTCCCTAGAAAATTCGAGTTTTAATTGATAATAAAATTTCAATTGATAATGATTAAAGATAATGATTTTTATTTTAATTGATAATGATTTTGATTGATTAAGTTTTGATAATTATATTTTAATTGATAATATCGAGCATGATGAAATTAATAATATTAATAAACAAGAAAGATTAATCATGCATAAAACATTCATTATGAAACACTTTCCAACTGAAATACAATTTTGTTTAAACATCTCTAATATACATTTTGCGATACATTCAGCGGTGATATTTCTAATATGATCATAGTACAATATGTGGAAACTCAAAACTTCATCAAGAAAGGCAGTGCTGTAAAATCGCTTACTTCACTCTCTAAGTAAAATAAATAAATATTCCATTCGTATCACTCATATTCCAAACTTCAGTAATAAATAATTTTATGCTAAAATTCAGTAATTCTTATACAACTCATCTTAAAATCGTTTGTTTTGTTTACATTTCGCGTACGTTAAAATAAGGCTTCGTTGTAGAAATAATAAAAAAAAATTCAGTGATCATTTAAAATAAAAAAATATTGTACATGCGTAAGCACAGAATTTAGAAACACAGATAATGTGCAAAAATAAAGCGGTTTTAGAACGGATGCAGCACTACATATAAATAGAAGAAAGTTCAGTCATGCATAAAGCATTGATTATAAAACACTATCCAATTGTAATTTTATTTAAACGTATCTAAAATACGATATATTTAGAGGCGATATTATTTTAATTATCAAAGAACTACAATAAATTATTTTACTTGGAAAATTAAAACTATGAAGGTAAAAGTACGTTCTAAATCCATGCTTAAAAAGCCATTCAAACTTTATTCAAATGACATCATCAAAATATAAATTGGCAGGCTCTCTATGTAAACGCAGTGAGTATTTCATTCATACACTTTTATTCCAGACTCCAGAGCGAAATAATTTTATATTAAAAAAATTAACAACTCTTATACAACACATCATAATCACTTGTTTACATTTTACATTCATTCAATTTAGGCTCCTTTGTAAAAAACGGACAGATAGACAGACAGACGACAGACAGAATGAACAAAAACATAATCACATTTAAACTACGTTGTAAAGTGTTAAATCTGAGTAAAGATTTTATACTGTATCCCAATTGCTAAAACTTATTCAGTTCAGAACTGAAATGCTTTTTTAATTAAAATATTTACATATTATCTTTTTAAGTACAAAACGATAACTACTTTTCTGCAAAATTTATCATTTCATGGCTTTATGTTTGCTGAAGTGTTTATAACAATTAATGTATTCATGTATTCAAAATACCGGTATAGCATATTTAATCAGGATTATTTTTCTTAAGTTAAAGCAAAATGAATATACCGCATTCATTCTTCCTGATTTATGATCCTGTAATCATTTTCTCAAATTTCAAAATAAATCCTGTAACCATTTCAAAACTAACGTCTTATTTTAAATGCATCTTTAGAAGGAAAATAAAAATTACTAGTTTAGCTCCCATATGTACACACATCGTAGCTATTATTTTAGAGGGATGATATTTAAATATTTATAGAAGCTCAGTTTGAAATCCTAAAAATTTCTCTTAAAATGCACTGCTCATAAAATATTAAAAATATTTTAGTTTTCTTCAGATACATGCTGATACTTCTTCTGAAACTTACTTTCTGTAAAAAAATATTCTATTTTTCAATCGTTAGTTGGTGCTATCATCAATCCTATTTCTTTTACTTCTTTCAGATTCTTTACTTTTGAGTTTCTATTTAATCATTAAAGTAGCCAGAAATGTTCGATACTAACATTTTCCTCTTCGCTGGTCAATATACTAGGACCTTTTACTTGAAACATAATCAGGTACACAATGCACGATCCACTAGGTTATCATCTAAACGTGCTTTTGGGATTCTCTGAGTTACCGGTGTCTTTTAACACGATATCTTTCTTTGTTTCAGGGATAATTTCCTCTAAAGGAATCTCCTATTTTCTTTAACATGTACCACATCGTTCAGATCAAATTTTTATTTCCTTATTTTCTATAATAAGTAATATACCCCAGTTGTCTTTCAAATAAATACTGGACTTTGAGTCTGATTTTACGCGGATTGATAAATGTTTGGCAATAAAATTGAGTATATGTAGTTAATCGTAAAATTTCATAGTATATTGAGTACTTCGTCCTGCTTGAAATAAATTTTGAATTATGGAAGATACCCTGTTATGATAAATGGTATACTTTTATTGCATACATTTAAACTATACGAGTGAAATTTATAGGAATATTTCATACGTGATTTCGCCAAATGGGGCATCTCAGACTTGAATTTAGAATTTTGTTTCCTTTTACTTCTGATCGACTTTTATTATTCTATTGAGTTGTAGTACTTTTTCTTCCCATATCTAAATTTTAAATTATTCAATACATTTGATGTAAAATATAGTTTACCGAAGACATATTGTTTTATCCCCAGATTTGTGTATATGCTAACGTACACATTTTGAGAACCATTTCGAACCAGTGTATGCGCATTAATATTAGTTAAAAAATAACATAAACTGAAAATGCTATCGCTATAATATTTTGTAAGATTTTGTAAATCGAAATTGTCTGCATAAATAAATTTTGAGCTAATACCGTGACTGTGCCAAAAAATTACTTACTTACATTTATTTTCATCTAATTGCTTATTATTCAAATAAAGATGTGTTTTAAGTGCAAAATGGCAAAATTTTTATATAGATAGACTACAATAATTAGTGTCAAATGCAATTTTAAATAAAATATATGTAAACAAGATATAAGTTCACATGTAAAAAAGGATAGGTGGTTTTACAGAATATGTTGCTCTATATGTTGTTCTAGTTCTTAAAATGTCTATTGTGCAGTCATAAATATCATTTGCATATCTACATATTCCATGAGGTATTTTAATAACATATACACATGTCAAAGCTCACACTGTTCAATGACGAATCTGGAGTCACTTAACCATAATTTGTGACACCTCAGTTTGAATTGCTGTATGTCTCATTAATTCACTACTATCGAACCGACTAAACATATTTTATTTTATAAACATTATGTAAATTAATTGGTAAATTTAAGGCGATAGAGATCAATGCGACGAATAGCATAACCATATAAATGAATTTATAGTAGCGTAGCTATTAAGTATAAGGTGGTGCCCACGCTTTGATTTTATTGAAATTGCAGATCACCCAGTAGCCATTTATATATATATATATATATATATATATATATATATATATATATATATATATATATATATATATATATATATATATATATATATATATATATATATATATATATATATATATATATATATATCACCATCAACAACATGGTACTAGAGCTCTTGTTGGGCCAAGACCTCCTTTAAGGTTTCGTAACAAGAATTTTTTGACCAACCCCCAATGTGGAGGACCAGTCCCCTGATATAATCCCCAGGGGCAGGGTACCTGGGTATCTCCCAGGCACTGGGGCCCCATTTTTCGCCTTCTACGAAACACATGGGGTGGTAGGGTTATTCTACAACCGGCCCCTACACGGGGAATATATATATATATATATATATAATCCCTCTAAAACATGCATTCAAATGTTTTAGAGTGTTGGGATGAACCGTAGCGTAGACAATATCTTGTAAAATATAATTTGCAGTCATAGGATCCACTTCAACGATAAGAGACTTCTATTCTGTCCCAGTTGTTACAAAGGTTTAACATCGGCTAGCCAGTATAAATGATGCCCGAAAAAATTGACCCTACAGGTCTTAGCAGTGATGTTGAGGGTCTAAATGTGACACTAGTACATCTAGCATGGATTCAGTAGATTCTGGGATATTGAACCAATTTTAACTCGGGTGGCCAACAGCCACACAGAAGGATAACCTGGTGCATAATATAGCATCAGAAAGTTAACTGAGTTAAAAATAGCAGGAATTTAGATTGTCAAGTTGCACATCAATATGACTTTAGACAGAGGAGAATCCAAATTACCAATCGACGGTAGGAGCTTGCAATTTTGTCGCAATAACACCATTGGAAGCTGATTCGGCTGACCAGCACGAAGATCCGTAATATTATAACCATGGATGGGAGTAGGTTTTTACACAGTTGCTTTAGAAAAATATGTTTTAGACGATTCTAATATGTAGAAGGTTAATTGTGCCCGACAGATATTATAGAATGATCAGGTTGGATTCTGAACAAGCGAGTTCAGCATTTCCATAGTGATTTCCCTAAAGTACTCTGATACCCTCTAAAGTTTACATGATCTGCTGAGATGAAAAGGACAGCAATTATTTACTTGTTGGGTTGTTTTACTGTTGTATGACTCTAAATTTCCGATTTAAGAGAAAACGCGTTGATGAACAAATTGCGTCACCCGAAAATCTCTTGAAACGGTCGACACCACCAGTATTGAATATAGTGTAATCAACCCAGTCAACCATCGACCCTGACGGATAGAAATTGATAGCCAACGATAAGAGTGGGTGATTAAGACTCCGTCCTCTCAAAATGTTTTCTTGAAATCAAAATCAATTTTTTCAAGATGTTTTGATGGTTAACTACAAGCACACAAATATCAATTATGAATCCTTCCGACTAAGTATGTTAGATTATAATGTATGTTTGATTATAATGAACTAATAATATCGTCGGTGGATAAGCCACTAGTTAACAGCTAAGTGTTCCCACAGTGGTTATATAGCACCAAAGCATTTGACAAAGATGATTAGGGAACACTATGTGATCAATTTAAATAGTGATATTATTAATCCAACGGAGATACGTTAATTGCTGTATACAGATTATGAACTTCTATATTTCCAGGAGAACAATTATTGCTAGAATAGCCAAGTTAAAATTATTATTGATATTTGCACTCAATGCTATACAATCAGGTCATTTTTATAAGAAATGTAAATTCATTCATTCATATCATAACTGTAGGTAAATTTATTTATACAAATATAAGGCCTGGTTATACCTTTAGAATTTTAGGTATTTCATTATAGGTTTACATTTTTTATATATCAGGTCTGGCTCAATCCAGCAATTATCAAAATAGGTTTAATGCTTTACAAAATATTTATATAAAATAAGTGTATATAGAAGTCTTCACATTTTGCTGACAAACCTCAGTCGTTAAAATTGGTTTTGAATAAAAATATTCAGATTTTATGATTCAGAAGATCTGCCTTATGTATACAATATTTTTCTTTTTACAAAATGTCTTTAAACTTGAAAATAAATAGCCATTTAATGCGCATGGATATTATTTCGATGAACTCATGCATTCAACACTGCATATACATTATTTTTTTTTCCATATATACATATATTTTCCATGTGACTTGTATTCTTTTTACTCTATATTTGTGCAGATTATCTATGTTATTTTTCAATTCTGACTTTTAAAGAACTACTTTATCTGTAGTGCATTCCTCTCAAAAGAATATATAAATAATTTGATAGTCACTGAGCATATCCAAACAAAATTTTCAATATTTTAGCGATGTTCTAGGATGTAAAATAGGTTTATTTTGGTTAGAGTTAGTACTTCCTTTCTATATAAAATTCTTTTATTCACAGCTCGTAAACTGTGACTTTTGTTTTGTATTGTTTTGTTTATCAAAAGTCTTAAAAATATTCTAAGAATATTTTCTACAGATAATAAATATATTTTTTATACTCTATGCTTAAAAAGTAAATAATCTTAAAAGGTCAAAATCCACAATCAGATTTTCGAAGACATTACACATTTTGTCTAAACTATTACTGTCTAACTATAGGATGCAAGGAACTAATGCTTATAATCACAAAACCCGTCAATAGATAGTGTTCTAAAGCTTCGAATAAAGCTCCTAGTACTACAAACAACTTTGGTGGATTTATTTTCAGAGCTCATCAACACCAAACAACTACGACGTTGATGTGTTATACAATCAGATTCTAATCAGACTATAATTTAATCAAATAACAGACACTATTAAGTGGTGATGAGTTAAATAAAACCAGTAGTACGATGTTGGTTGTTGTTATTGCAGTGGGAGTATTGATTTAGTATACCAATTGTTATTTCATGGAAAAGTACGTAAGCAAAGTCATAAGTAAGATAGGCATTAATGTATAAATTATAATTATTATATATTTTATGGCCTATCTTCATATAATATTGAAATTATTTGGTGGCGAAGAAAATATATTAGGTCCCTGCCCTGTCCTAGACAAACTTCTTTATTATGATCTGTATCATGCATTTTTATTTTTTGTCCCAAAATAACTCTACATTTATGACAATAAATAAGTTAAGTAAGAATCGTAAACTAGGATTTCATATAAATGAAAACAACATAAGCAACAAATAGTTTCACAGACATTTTTCGTTGTGGTTATAGATCAGCTTTAAAAGCACGCAATATTATAGAATGAATTAATTTTATAATTTAATACATAATCATTAATTTTTCCAATATTTTATTTAAGAGTTTACTAAAAGTCCCAAAATAGGTATCATTTTGAATTTTGGCCTTACCATTTATATGATCTTACTGGTCAACAGTCTTCAAATTTGCACTCATAAAATTTCAGGTCTTTACACCGAGGATTTCTTAATGGATATTTAATGCCTTTTGAAATTTAATCTGAATTTTATTGTCACAAGGCGTGCAGAATCAAAATGCAAGTTATTCCAAAGATGATCGTTGTGTATGTATTAAAATCGACTTTGAAAGAGCTGCTACCATGTTACCGAAAATCTTTAAAATCGGTTAGTATGAATAGTTTGAGCGAAATATGTTTAGATTCTGGGATAAATTCCTTTTTCTAAAACTTATATTTTTAACATTTGCCATTTATGAGACATTAATTGTTAATATTTTATCTTTTCTGTGTTTCATAAATAAAAACTAACGGAAAATAAAAATATTTCCGACAAAATATTGAGCATGATAAAAGTGAATAGCAATGTAGGTGAGAGTAATTTTAGTTATTACTTTCTTTGCTCGTCATTTGAAGCTTTGGAATCATATCTTTCTCATTTAAGCTAGCATGTAATAAAATGCTGTTTTATGTAATCTATATAGTCTGGTTGCCCTAGTGAGTAAGAAGAATCAAATTTCCTTCATATGCACATACCGTTTATGAACAGTATATTCTTAATCCATTCCTTTAGCCCACTTGCAAATGTCTTTTAGCTTCTAAATCACTAGCTAGAATTTGTTACTGCAACTAAAATATCAGAAAAGTGTGTTTTACACTACAGTAATGCATGTATATTAGGGTGTCCCCCTAAAAACATGTTTTATATATTTTGACTCCCACCTCCTAAAAAGTTTCTTTTGGTGTACTTAAGGCCTCCTGTAAAATTTCAGCTTAAAAAAATATTTAGATGTCCCTCAAGTTCGCCGAAAAGTTTAAAAAATAGCTTTAATTCGATAATATTTTACAGTTGCTTACAAAATTTTTATTTTTTAAATATATTTATTATTTAAAATGTTACATGCGTTTAATATGTCGATTCTATAAAAATTTACCCTATTGATAATATTTAGAGCAGAAAATATAAGAAAAATTATTAAAAAAATGACAAAAAACAAACTGTATTCAAAATTGCCAAATGCAATGTAAAAAGAATGTTTTACAGCAAAATGTACCTGTCAAGTTTAACCAGAAAATAAAGAGGAAAATATTGCATAACATTCTATAAATAACATAAGCAATAATTTTTACATATCTTGAAGCTCTTTACGGTTGCACTTTGCGAAGTTCTTTCTATGCATTTCAACTACCTGCAATACATATTGGTTTTGTTCTTCATCTTTCGCTGCATCATTAAAATTTTCGATTAATGCTATGCCTCGCTCAGCACAGTCATTAACACATGGCAAATGTTTAACAATTTCTTCAGCTTCTTTAAGAGATTGTGTTTCTGGCCACTTTTCAACAGGCAGGCTTAGGAAGCTGTCGTCCATTTGTGCAGTGTGAAAGAAATTGCGAGAGATATTTAAGTCATCAAAGCTTAAAGAAAGTTTCTTTAATAAGTGCACATTATTTTTTTAACTAATTTTACTAACTAACATATGTTTCTCCTTGGCACTAAGAAGTTTGAACAAAGAGTGTCAAGCCCTTCACTTAAATACCACGAGTGGCGTAAAATCATATTTAATCCTGTTTAGCGTAGTTGTATATCATCATATTCATGCAATCTTTGTATCAGTAAAACATCGTTCACTGGTGCATCTACAGTAGACTGGCATGTGTACCATGATTGAATGTATGCACATATAACAAACTGATTGAACCTTTGAAGGCCTTGAAATTGTTGAGGTGAAAATTGTATTATAGATTCATTTCCATCTAACAGTAGTTCAATTTTTAAAGAAGAAATGGATTTTGCCATCAATCGAGCTCTGTGGAGAGCACCTGGTTTCCGAATAATATTGTTCACATACATTCCAATCATAAGAGCGGAAAGATTTAATAGTTCTCTGTAATCATCTCTAGGAAAGTGTTTATCAGCTGTCTGAAGTTGATCAGTAATAAAAAATTTCAAAGTATCGGATGCTACTATCAATGACGTTTTTTGACATTTTGGGTTGTGGTGGTTAAGTTCAATCCACTTTTCTCGAAATCTTTTAAACATAATAGTTTCAGGTCCACTTGACGGTCCAAAACGAACATTAAATATATCTGAAAGTAACACTTCAAACATGTGGTGTCTACAGGCTAACCACAGAAGGCTTCTTCCTATTTTTTTTTCAAAAATAATACATGCTCCTCTAAACTTTCCAGTATTTGAGGAGATTGGGTCGAAACATATACCAATAACCTGAGAATCACATTTCCATGACTCTAAAAGTTCAAAAACCGCATTAGCTGCTGCTTCCCTGTAACAGCTTAGGAATTCGAAGAAGTTTTGTACTACTATCTTTTAGAGAGGTAACTAACACTGGCAAACGGTCAACCTTTTTTTCATTTAATGATAAATCAGGTAATAACTTACCGTGGCAATGAACTACTGATTTTGAGGTATGAAATTCCATTTTTATCAGTTGCGCAGTTTCACAACGTAAATTTTGACGTTCACGATGAACCGTACTTTTTGAAAGAGTTAGAGATTTTAAAGTTTCATTACTCTTTGAACAGTCTGTTCACCACCACCACCAGCCATGTTTAAGACAGATGCAAGTAACATTGTTGACTTTCTTATATTATTTCTATCAAAAGCAGCAGCAACTTTTGGTGTTATGACACACCTTCGACTTCGTTCATCTTTACCTGTATGCTTCTCACGTAATAATTTTTTTTCTGGTCTAATTTCTGCAGCATATTCATCATCAGAGTCTCCTGTAGAGTTTTCACTTTCAGTCTCATCCATTGTTGACGTAGAAGATGCAGTTGATAAAGCTAAGGAATTCTGAGATGAAGCAGCTTCTTTTAATCGCTTTGCAAAATTTTCCTGTTGGTCAGCTGATCTTTTCTCACATGCAGAAAGCTTACTATCCAGAGATCCAATGCAACCTTTTCTAGATTATCTTTGTGATCTGAGAAACTGACGATCCTCTTCATTTTTAATAAGCTGTTCTGAATTAGCGTGACTTATGTCAAATAACATATCCAGATGTTTACTATACGGACTAGAAGATACTTTTTAGAGGGTGTATAAAAAATTACATTGTATTTTGGGACACCCTAATGTATATATACACAAACAAGTACCATTTAAATAATTTAAAACTTGATTTATTTAGATCATACTTTCACATAGATGCACCAATAGTAGAATTTGGACAATCACCACTTAATCACAGTTTGCCAAACCCTAGATTATGAGTACGACCTTACCGGGGTACCACTATCTCTCTATCAAACACCAGTCCGAAAAAACAATGTTTTAGACTTCGATAGTTGTTTGAGCTTAAAGGGGTTGTATAAATTCTTGTATAATTGCAAAATTTCAGGTTCAATTCTTATCTGCAACAAAGCCTTATAACTGAAGTCTAAATATTGCTGAAATTCTGAACACACCCTTTTATTGATCGTCCATGTCCAAACACACCTTGGTATTTGATATTAGGAAGATTGTGACAGTAAAATGATACAAAGCATATTATGTCAGAAAAAATGTTTCACTCTGGAAAAATTTATCAACAAATATTATTCCCTAACACAAGTACATTCCCTGTCACTTTTTTAATATTTTCTTTTGCCACTAATATATACTAATAAAATGTTATTATACTAAGTGCATTTTTATGAATTTAAAGCTCTCGCTTTTAATTAACAGATGAAAAATATATTGTTATTTTTTGTAATAAAAAGTAGTAAATGCTATTTTCTAGTAAATATAAATTATGCTTACAAATATATATTACACTAAAAATAATAAATATAACAATAAATAACAATAATAAATATGAATGTATATTATATTAGAAAATTTCATTCATTTCACATTTTATGGCTTATGAAATTCATGATGCATAATTTGGATCTTGTATTACTAAATGTTAGACGTTTTTCACTTTGCATACTATTTTATTTTTTCTTCAAGAGAAAAATTAATTGATTTAGTGTAAATCTACCAACAAATAAACCTTACAGACAAATAAGGTTGATGTACATAGGAGGACTGATGTACATGAGGGCACTTTTATTTAAATCAGATATTCTTGGTTGAGTGTTACTAAGTAACTAATTACTAAGTAACATCATTTATTAGACGAGTTCTATGTTCTATTATCTTCGCATTAGTATCGCTGTAACTATTTCAAACAGAATAGAGTTTGTACGGAATATTGTATAATTAATATTGTAAATGATCCTAGGTATAATTGCTCATGGAACCTATGTTATAAAACTTAATATTATAAAAATATGTTGTTATAAAACAGAATGTACGCATAATAGACAAATATGAAAATGGATTTAATTTGACAATATCAGAACAAAATTATATTCCTTCCAAATATATAAGTTGAACGAATTTGATAACAATAAACACATATAAGATATTCATACACATTCAAATTAAATTCTGCGTTATTGAAGTACTTTGACAGTCCTTAAATCTATTTTGTTAGTGATTTGTGTACCGTATTGACTTATTCTACATGAATGCATGGGTACTAATATCATCAATTGGAAAAAGAAGAAAATGAACATGATAAAATTGAATATCCATAGATATAGGTACATGACAGTCATGTGGTATTAGGTAAACGACTGTATAATTAAATGAAAATGACTTCCGGAACAAACTCCAAACACAGAGCCCGTTAATTTGCTATTTCATTCTACAAATTGGATTGCATTAATATTTATGTACAATTGTTGCAAATGGTGTATTTCAGTTATATTTGAAAAATTATTTATAAACTTTGAAATGTGGAATTTAACTTTTAACTTCAGTCATTTATCGCTAAATTTTCAATCCTATATAATATTATTTTGTAATGAAGTTTGACAGCATAAACATAATTTAGTGTTCTATATATCCCAATAAGTATTTACACTTAATAAACAATATTATTGATATTTAGAAAAGAACTTTCTTAGTTAGATAGTGACCCTAGGTTACGTGTCACTCCTATATTTGACAAATTTTAACAAAATGTATACTTTCAAAAATATATTCTCAGCTTAAATAAGTAATACTTAAACATCGTTAAAATAACGAAGGTGATGGATGATACTCAAATTTATGCAAATTATTTCAAATAAATTCCTAATGGCTCGCACTCGTAAGACTCTTTAAGTGCTTAACGTGTCACTTTACCGATGTAATGAGGCTGATGTGTGACAATGCATGATGAGGCTATGTATAGCATCGGATATTGGGATATATTGCGGCTTTAGGATTTCAACTTAACCACAAAGCCCATCTAGGATTTAAGCGTTCAACTGATGGATGTGCTATTTACGCAAAGCCAGGTTTGCCAGCTTTCGCAAAGCTCCAGCTGCGATATGTTATCATATATTACTCAAGTTCCTAGCTGAGAAATGGAGTCTAAGCATACACTCTGACTTAGTGTTTAGTGTCCATACCCGGAACATGCTCCTCTTCTAATCTGAGACAAAATATACGATTAGGTTTTGTGTACATTACAATAGCACACGTTAAAGATACATGTTTCTCTATGTATTCAGGAATAGTTAAACAATTTCACTTCCATACAATACGTAATATATGTAAACGGAAAGTATTGTGTTGCGGGTCCAAATGGCGTGGGCATCCATGGGCACTTGTGAATACAATTCAATAACGTTTCAAATATGTGATGTTTATATTTGTGTATATCTGTGAGTCTATAGACATGATGACTGGTAAACAAATTTAAAATTTAATGAAATGCAATTATTCTAATATTCAATGTTCAATTTCAATATTATTCCAATTTTCCCGTAAAATATCTTTATGGAATCAATTAAATGAAATCAATTTTTGAAACAATGTTTTATAAATTTGACGAGAAAATATGAATAAAATAATTATATCAAAAATATTAAACAACTAGTCAATTTCTAATTTTATAAATGTGTTATTTTATATTCAGTAAGGAATAACATCATTCATAAGACTTTAACATGCTGTTTTTTCAAGATACACTATGTTTTGGATCTAAAATGGAATAAAACATAAAAATACAATGTCGGCTTTTATGAAATTTGTAAATGAGTCTGCCATAAGTAATTTTAATCAGAAATTTATAGATATATCTCTAATACTTACACTATCCGTTCTCTAGATGTCATACATTTCATTTTTTAAGTATTTCTCGTAAGAATCAGATAATTTTCTTGAATTTTTATGTTGCGCAACTTAATGTGCAGCATCAATATATTTTTACCATGAATCAGTTATAAGAAAATTTTAATTCGAGTTTTTGTTTTCACACAATATCAAATTTTGATTATACATTATGTGTTAAAGCATCATAATTTTAACGTATATAGAAGAACAACAAAAATTTAAATTCAATTTTAAAGTTAATTTTTGCAACACAATATGTTGACATAAGTTTTTACTTTCACTGCAATGCACAGTTAACTAAAAGGATGCATGTACGTGTTTCTAGTATTTCTGAATCTAATCCCGTTAATAAGATATTTAACACTAAACATACCGACACTCAATATATACCTATTAGTACTGTAACCGGTCAAATGACCGGTTTTTAGATAAATATTTTTTTCTGATTGAATTTAAATAATATTGATTTTAGTATGGAAATATTAAACAAAGTAACTTTAAGGTAATAGACTCCATTCAGTTCCTAAAACTCGATTTAATTATTTTATTGTGTATGTTCTTATATGTTTCATAATACGGTAGTCAATTATCAACGAAAATGTAGTCTTCACTTTACCCTTTATAATATTACATTTTACATATCCTGTTGAACCTGATTCTTCCCTGAAAATGTTATGAAGTGCTGCTCTCCCACATGTAGCACCTATTTGTAGTTCTTCCCAAAAAGTACCATTAATCGAAATATACATACATTTTTCCATTATCATCTTCTAAATAATATAGAGTAAAACCAGATAAATAACTGTATGTAATTTGATTATAAAGTAATCAAAATATGCTCACGTTTAGGAAACATACTGCATATATAATAATAAAATGTATTACATGCATTATTGTTCTAATTTTATCTAAACCATTTAACAAAAGCATCTGTGTACGTAAAGGACTTCAATTAATGTAACATAGAAACATTAAAAGTCGCTATGAACGTTAAAATTTCATATACATAATAGCGAGTTATTAACAGGTATGTATAACTAGACTGGAATGTTAATTATGGGTTTTCTTACGTTGATGATAAATAGAAATATTTGTGTAGATTTTAATACTGCATTGGTTTAGCCATATGTATTAAAAGAACAGCGCTCAAGAAAATATCAATGTTATAATAAAAATCAAGAAACTAATAATTATTTTTCTTTTCCACTCCTGGAAGACCTGCCATGGATTTGGATTTAATTTTATTTTCCCGTATTATTTAAAAGTGTTTTAAAGTTTTAAACCTGGACTTGTTTTTAGGCCTTTCAGATCAGAACAGCTCAAGAACTGCTGCAATAACACCACGAAGTAAAAAAACTTACAGCCTAAATATAAAAGTTAATTGTCTAATAACTTTTTAAAGTTTAATACAACATTTTTTCTCTTACCTTCAGCCAGGTGTACAATCCATAGTTACCGACTGGACTTCAGTGAGATCTCGCTTTTTGTCGGTTCTCCAGAATATTGTTGATATTTGCCTCTAAAACTAGAAGACTAATTTAATAAAATTAGGTATTATTTAAAAGTGTTTTAAAATTTTTAACCTGGACTTGTTTTTAGTCCTTTCAGATCAGAACAGCTCAAGAACTGCTGCAATAATACCACGAAATAAAAAAACTTAGTACATAAAGCCTAAATATAAAAATTAATTGTCTACTAACTTTTTAAAAGTTTAATACAACATTTTTTCCCTTACCTTCAGCCAGGTGTACAATCCATAGTTGCCGACTGGACTTCAGTGAGATCTCGCTTCTTGTCGGTTCTGCAGAATATTGTTGATATTTTCCTCTAAAACTAGAAGACTAATTTAATAATTAGGTATTATTTAAAAGTGTTTTAAAATTTTTAACCTGGACTTGTTTTTAGGCCTTTCAGATCAGAACAGCTCAAGAACTGCTGTAATAATACCAGGAAATAAAAAAACTTAGTATATACAGCCTAAATATAAAAATTAATTGTCTACTAACTTTTTTAAAGTTTAATACAACATTTTTTCCCTTACCTTCAGCCAGGTGTGCAATCCATAGTTGCCGACTGGACTTCAGTGAGATCTCGCTTCTTGTCGGTTCTACAGAATATTGTTGATATTTGCCTCTAAAACTAGAAGACTAATTTATTTTTGTATTTATGTTGTATGTATGAACTTCTCGTAATGTGTCCTACAATCTAGTTCATGATTTTTCTGACACCACAGTTCTCAGAATTTCACCTTGAACATGTACAAATTCCTTTTATCTTATACACCTTTTTATTTTCCATTATTTTCTGGCTTTCTCATTCCGAGTTTCGGATCTGTATTTCGAGCAGTTATATTATATTTCTTTTTTTCGTCAGTGTAGATGACACTGCTGCATTTTACCAGCATATGGTAAGCCTGTTTGGCGTATTACGCTCGGCTTGCTCACACTGAATAGAAAAACTCTGAACGTGTTTATGAAACGTTGGTCCGATTCTTACATTTTATTAGAGCGGTCCTTTTTGTTGTGAATTATTTATTTTTTTAAATGTTGGCACTCTTGCAATCTTACCAGATGTTTAATTAAACTGGTTATTTTGTATAAAAGTTGCATATTCATTTTAATTTTCCTATCTAAACAAATTTTCATTATAAAGCATCGCGTAAATACCTTGCAGAATCTATCTCAACAATAAGAGCTTGAAATTCCGCCTCAGCAGATCAATAGGGGGGGTATCGGTGGCCGAGTATAGGCTGGAATAGTAATGGTCTTTACAACTTTCTTTGCGTTTGTTACAGATATAGTTTATTTGTCTATAATTTTAGAGATTAAATTAATATGCTGAATGTCTTGTACATACATATATTGTATAGCACATACAATAAATGTTTCAGTTTTTCTTGGAACGAAATTAAATTAGAAAATATGGAATTTAAATGATTTTTTCAGGAAGATATTAGTTTCATGTCTCTCAGTCGCAAGAATTTTAAATTAAAATTCGCGCATTACTTAATAATTTAAACAAAATTAACTGACTTTGAATAGATATTCTAAGTCGGTTGCCCAATGGATAGTATTTACTTGATTGCGATCTGCTCATCCCTATGAATACCATGATACAAGAATTGAATTTCGTAATGACATTCGTTTTGAATTTCTACTCTGCAATGCGATTCTTCACCAACATATGATGTTAATTGGAAAATATTGCATATTTTAACGAACGAAAGTAGCATATTTTGAGGGACCGTTCCTGCATTAAACTTAGTGCTTGGTCATTTCAATAATAGCTGAATTTGAATAGGCAGTCACCTTGACATTGCTTAATTAGAGTCAGAGCTTAATTGGCTGATGTACTTGAGTTCTTAGTAAACCATCGAATGTGGACTTGGTAATTTACAATCGGAGTACTGGAAATAAACATTAATTTAAAATTACATTGAATAATCATATGTTCAAAATTCATAACTGATTTAAATAGTATTAATTAAACGATCACGTGTGTGTGTGCTATATGCGTAAAAATATTACTGTTTAATGAATAGTTTTAGATATAGTTGCATTTGTAAATTAATTATTTACAGAAAATTTTTGAATATACATTTAATGTAATAAAATTAAAGTTGAGAAAATTAAAGATAATAATGTAATTGTTACATCAGGTGTAATTGTTACATGGTGCATCAGGTGTAATTGTTACATGGTACATCAGGTGTAATTGTTACATGGTACATCAGGTGTAATTGTTACATGGTACATCAGGTGTAATTGTTACATGGTACATCAGGTGTAATTGTTACATGGTATATAAGGTGTAATTGTTTCATGGTACATCAGGTGTAATTTTTACATGGTACATCAGATGTAAATGTACAATAATTTAATTGTTACAAAACATAGACTAAATTTTAAGAGAGGCTATTTATAGGCTACCCACAAAATTTCATCAAATTCGGTCCAGCCGTTCTCCCGTGATGATGGGACAGACAGACAGACATATTTTCAATTTTATTTATATAGATTGAGGCTAAAAAATTCCCTAACTAAAATGTAACATGTCTACAAATAAATAATAGCAGTTTTTCTAGGCAATACATCCTTACCTAAATGATGGGTGAGTATCGCGAATTTGGATGTCACCCCTTCTTGCACAATTACATTAAAAATTTATTAAGGTTCGCACTTAGCAAACAATAAAAATATAGATTTTAATAAATTTGATTAAAAATATTTTAAATCGAAGAATAGCATACATCTTATCGTAGTTACATCTCAATGTTAACTACAAAAATTGACAAATAATTATATTTTAGTCTTTATTTTATCAACCTAATCATCGTCGTCAATAACAAATACCCTGAAAATATAATCAAGTACAATATCTGTTACACCGCTATTAACTTCTATAAACAAAAATTTCCGTTCCTGGTGAAAATGATTGCCATCCAGGAGATTTATCGTGCTGGAATTAAACAATGAACAGGGCAAGGACAAAACCTGTTATAAATTTCACATTTATTCTTGAATCTACAACATAATTGTAATAAAGCTTCTGTTTTTTTAAAGTTAATTACCTGGAATTCGACCCAAAATGCTGTCATCTGTTTACTACACAGTCCTCAATTGCTGACTGACTATAAGTTAGTTATCACTAGGGCTTACAAATTCTTACATATATTACGTTTTCTTGCTATTACTGCAGTAATCACGATTCTGTACCGATGAACGCTAAAAGCACGACACTGTATTAAGTTAAACCTATAATAAGTTAAAAGTAAGTTAAATTCATCTGTTTTAAGAAAGTTAAACTCGGTTCAGAGATTCCCCTGAATGTGATCTTAGGGAAATCTACAGTTAAGTGGTTTTAACATTTACGACTGAATCATGGGGAGTAACGTAGAAGATCATGATCTCAAACTTACGTCCAAGGTTAGTTATTGATAAACTGGCCATACAGGGTTAATCATGTAATTCCTAGAACTTGGATGAGGTAAAATAGTAAGGTAAGTTAGTTTAAGGTAGCTAGTTTTTTAACTCTACTAACACCAATGTAACACTGTGCGTGCTAAAATTGAGTAAAATATGAATACAGTACAGTTTCAAATGCAAATATTCATAATAGTGGGAAAAAAGGCACATTTTACACATTAGTACTTGCATAAAAATGTGACAGCTATCAAACTACTAACAGATAGTGAAGCTATATTTTGCTTAAAAAGATGAGTTGTATGTATATTTTTCCTTAAAAGCTTGTGCTTTGCTTCTGAAACGATCATATGAAAACAGTGTTAATTAGATGACTGTGCTTGACGAATTCCATCATAAGAATAACAAGAAAGATCAATCATGCATAAAGCATTGATTATGAACCACTTTCCAACTGCAATGCAATCTCTAAAATGCGATACATTCAGAGGTAATATTTTTTAAATTATCATAATTCTACATTATTTTATTATATTTGAAAACTAAAAATTTCATCCAAAAAAATGAATTTTATTCAAATGACGCCATTGAAATATAAATTGCCTGGTTTAAATATATCTAAATTGCGTTACGAGCAATGAAATTTGCGGACGAAGAAGGAAGCATGGGATGGACCTGAAATTTTATTGATGGGAGGATACAGATGAATGATACGCATGATCACAAAAACAGCGCAGCAGAGCAAGAACAGATGGAGCTGTGGTACACAGTCCGGTCATCCTCAATAGCGCGTCACACCGCTACGTGCTGCGATACCAGCAGCAATACGGTCCGGCATGGTGTCGAACAGACGCCTGATGTTGTCCTGCGGCAGACGAATCCACACCTCTTTTGCATTACGTTCCAAATCCCGAAGATTGCGGCAACGAGGCAGCTGGCGTTTCAATTGGTCCCACACATGCTCTATAGGGGACAGGTCTGGGGAGCGGGCAGGCCATGGAAGTGTCTGGAGATGACTCAGGCAGGCCTGGGCGACTCGAGCTGTGTGCGGTTGGGCATTATTCTGCTAGATTTGCGCACGTGGAATTCCAGGAACGAATGGGAGCACATGGGGCCGTAGAATCTCATCTACGTACCGTTGGCCCGTCAATGCTTCAGGGACCACTACTAGAGCGGATCGGCTGTCGTAGACTATGGCTCCTGAGCCCATGATGCCCATAGTGGGGCTGGTGTGGCGCTCGATAATGAGGTTGCAATAGTGGCACTGTGCAGAGTAAAGATCCACACGCGGGCACGCTGATCATCGATCCCCAATACAAAGCGGTACTCATAGCTAAACACCACACATCGCCAATCTGTGGCATTCCACGTTGCTCTGGCCCGACACCACTGCAATCGGAGCCGTCAATGATCCTGTGTTAACGGCAGCACGCGTAAGGGATACTTTGATCGCAGATTCGCTTAATTCAGGCGTCCAGATATGGTTCGTGGGCACACAGGAGCCGCTACCTGTGCCTGTATCGCGGACCGGGTCGCCGTGGGCTCTGTACGTGCCTGCCGTACGATCATTCGACCCACTCTACTCGTGGTATGCCTGGTCCGTCCAGAGCCGGTCCTCCGTGTCTGCATGGCATCCCATGACCAGTGATCCCAACACCGTCGAACGGTATGGTCCGAACAATCCACGTGACGGTCTATCCGGCGCGCTGACCACCCTGCGGTTTTCAGCCTGATTATCAGGCCTCTCTCGAAGTCCGTCAGGTGACTCGAAGTCCGTCCCGTATATCGACGTTTCTGGCGTCTACCCACCATTGTTTTTAATCCGTACTCGTTCTTACGTCGGCTGAAGCTTCTCGCAGTGATGGGGCGTCTACTGTTTATAAGGCCGACGGCTCATGCTTGCGTCACCACTCATAGGTGTACGGTCATGTGCAATCACACCAGACTGCGATCATTTGCATACCAGCTAGCCCTCTAGCTATTTACATCATTTCGAGCTTGTACCTTTTTTTTTCTTTCTGCGCAACTTTCATTGTCCGTGAGTGTACTTTTAAAATTATCACAATACTACAATAATTTATTAAATGTGAAAACTTAAAAATCCATCGAAAAAGTGTAAAAATATTCAAATGTCGTCATTTAAATATAAATCGTCTGGCTCTCTATGTAAAAACTGTAGATATTCCATGCATACACTTTTCTTCCATTCTTTTCATTCATCATAATACTACAATAATTTATTTTATTTAAAGGCTTTAAACCATGGAGGTACAAGTAATTTAACTCTATGCTTAAAACTTCATTGAAAAAGTCAGCTATAAAATCGTATGCGTCTCTGTGTAAAATCAATGAGTGTTTCACTCATATCAGATATATTGCAGACTCCAGAGCTAAATAATTTAGCGTTAAAGAAATTCAGCAATTGTTATACAACCCATCCTACATCTCTATGTGTTTACATTCTCCATAAGAGAAAATTAGGCTTCTTTGTAAAAATAATCAAAATTTGATGATCATTTAAACTCAAATATATTGCAATTACGTTGTTTCAAAATATAGATGCACAGCAACTAAGCACAAATAAAGCGGTTTTAGGACGGATACAACAGTAAATATAAATTAAAAATAACTTAAACTTTCACAATTTTGACCCGGGATGGATGCCACATTTTATTTTGAAGTGGGTTACGTGATCTCTTCATATAATATGGGTGCAATTATTATTTTAAATTTTATTTAAAAAACTATCAAAACCATTTTGCTGTAATTTTGTGCATATTTTTATCGTATAATTTGAATATTTAAAATTTAATTTATTTATGTATAATTTGAACTTTAAAAATCACGAGTTTGACACATGATAGATGCCTTATTTTATTTTGAAGTGGACCAAGTGATCTCTTCATATAATGTGGGTGCAATTACTATCATAATTTTTATTTAAAAAACTACATATTTTACCGATTTTTTTTATATGTTTCATAAGGTAATTTGAATATTTCTTTAAATGTTCAAAGCAATTTGTGAATTTTAAATTCGCTTAAAAAATGTTTGAAAAATTAGGTCCCATATGTTTTAATGTATTTCATTTTTTCATCCCGGGTTCAGTCCAAAACTAATTGGGTGATATTTTTTATTTAAATTACCATATGTCCCACAGACCATATGAACAACATACTTCAATTTTATTTTGATAAAGTTATTTTTACGGCAGTTATCGTGCGAACGGACAGACAGACAGACAGAATGAGCAAAGGCATAAACACTTTTCAACTACGTTGTGAAATGTTACTAAAAATTTATTTAATCCAATTAATTTATTTGTCCATTATCCTTAAAATTACATTATTGGCAATTATGCGTTTTTAAAACTTCCTTAAATAGTTGTAAATTGTTTATGAATTTGTTCATTCTCTCCGCCTGTCCGTTAGCACGATAACTGCCGTAAAAATGACTTTATCATTTTAATCTGTTGTTGAGACGGTCTGTGGGGCATATGGGAGTGTAAAATAATAATATCAACCAATTAGGTAGAACAAATGAAATACATTGAACCCTGTAGAACCTAATTTCTCAAACTTTTTTAAGCGTTGGTAAAATTCACAAATTGCTTTGAAAATTTTAGGAAATATTCAAATTATCATGTAAAATGTTTAAAAAAATATATGAAAATATGTTAAGTAGTTTTTTAATTAAAATTATTGAAATAATAATTACACTCAAGTGACTCATTTGAAAATGAAATATGATATCCGTTTGTTTTCGCATAGTAAATATTGTAGTTTTTAAGAAAGGCTTATATTTATATTTAGTGTTGGTTTCGTCCTGAAACCGCTTTATTTTTGTATATTATCTGTGTATCTAAATTCTGTGCTTACGCAGTTGCAATATTTTTACTTTCCTTGTGTACATGATGTAATGTATAAGGACAGTATTGTGACAGAGTCGAAAATTCAATTCGAGTTTTCGACTGGAGAGCAAGTTTTAAGCCTCACTCATCACGAATCGAAGATTTTTGAAGTGATGTCTATGTGTGAAGGTGTGTGTGTGTGTGTCAGTGAGACTTTGGAGATGATATCTCCCATTTGAATGAAGCGATTCGAATGTAATTTGGTACAAAAATTACAATACGTACATACTGGAAGACTATTGTTTTTAAACACAATCGAATATTCAGAACTCCCTAAATTTTCGAGTGAAATTTTGAAAAAATAATCAAAAAATCAAAACCTTTAATAAAGTTATACAAATTTACATTTCTTGTGTAATTTTTCCTTAGAAAACGATTGACATAAACCTTAGAAAACTAGTATGAACCGTTCTCGAGATATTGTAAATTTTTCAAATAAATTTATCAATAAAATACCATGAATTAAAAGAATATTAATTGTTGAGAAACATGTTCACTTTTCATATGTAATATAATGCAATAAATTGGGTGACATCCTTCTCGTGGATCTAGCTCGTTCTATTCATGGGGAAATATACTTTGAGTAATAATTTTGTATTTGAACGCCAATAGTCATTTATCTGCTATACGAATAACTTATTTCTCCATCCATTACCTCCTGGTGAGATTTTGGCGACGAATTTAGCGGAATGCCGCCAACTTAGCGACTTTTTTAAATGTTGCTAAATTAACGAAAATCTAGTCAAATAGATTAAAGTGACAGCTAAATCAATAAAAATAACGACTTATTGACGAAAATTTAATATCTTGGAAACAATATAAGTATCAACTATAAGAACAACCTATTTTTTTACTGTAAAAGGAGTAAATTCATTGCATTATATAAGGAAAACCATGTGATGCCCACATCAGTTTTTTTTTATTTGAAATGATCACTAAACTTTGATTATTTCTACATGAAACCTTTTTTTAACATATGCAGAATGGAGACAAATTAAACGATTATAAGATGAGTTGTACACGAACAGCTGAATTTTTTAACGCAAAAAATTTTGAATACAAGTGATATGAAGGAAATATTAATTGATTTCACAGGGAAGTCAGCGATTTTATAGCGTTGCCTTTTTTGATGAAATTTTAAATTTCCAAGTAAAATAAATGATTGTAGTACTGTGATAATTGAAAAAATATCACAGCTGAATGCATCACATTTTAGAGATGCTTAAATAAAATTTCATGTCAGTTGGGACGTGTTTCATAATCAACACGTTATGCATGATTAATTTTTCTTGCTTTTTTATTTGCTTGTTTGCCTTTTTCTTGCAAAAGTTTATTTGGTGGTAATATCGTGAGGTACATATGTGTATAATCAGTTCGAAATGTTTTTAAGTTTATTCATTCTGGGTTTAGTTGAGTTTGAACTACTAGATATTTCTGTAAACTCCATAAATAAATACATTTAGATTATGTTTACAATTTTATAATAAGTTACAATTTTACAGTTACAATTTTATAATAAGTCTCCATATTGGCAATTTTAACACAGAGTGTTACTAAAGCGTCATTATTTATTCTTATTTATTCAACAAAGGATCATTATTCATTCTTACTCATTTATTCATATTTTTTCACTTCATCCTTATGAAAGCGTTATATACGGAGTAAATATAGTCTCTTATTGTCCATTCTCATTTATTCATTCATTTTTATTCATTTTATTTTTTATGAAAACGTTATAATTTTTAGCTCTGGTTGTAGACCATTTAAACAAAACAAAATGTTAACTACAAGAAATAAGTGGCTATGGTCCATCACATGTAATAAAGATCCTTATCGAATCCGTGCAGCATAATTGAATTAATTACTGTTGATATATCAACATGTCTTTTGATTTACTACAGCACGTTGAAAACAGTGCAGCAAAATTAAGTGAGGTCGTGTTACATTATATTGTAATACTTAGTAAATTTAATGTTAATTAATAAATAAATAATTTATTAAACTTGTTTGTATTTCGTCACTAAAATGAATCGAGGCTTTATTATTACATCCTATACTTAAAGTTGAAGCAAATGAGTGTCCACATTCTCAAAATATCTTGTTTTGGGCTTAAATATT
This sequence comes from Amaurobius ferox, assembly GCA_951213105.1. Classification (NCBI taxonomy): domain Eukaryota; kingdom Metazoa; phylum Arthropoda; class Arachnida; order Araneae; family Amaurobiidae; genus Amaurobius; species Amaurobius ferox. The sequence continues at coordinate 38,281,498 of OX578141.1, read as the reverse complement.
TTAATATTTTCACAATATACTCCCTTGTATAATAATAATAATAACTCATTTCCGAATTTAAAGCATAGAATACTTTCTTTTCACTTCTCGGTATTTTATACATCATTCTATTAGCTCTATTCCATATCACCAACGTTATTTCCATTTCGAATTTCGCTTTCATATACTATCTGAAATATCAAAAGAAATGGCTCAACTAACCTTAGAGCGTATGACACGTTGATCGATGGGAGAGAGTTAAGATTTTGCAATTTAGCGATTTCATTTTGAAATAAAAGTTTTATTTAAAGAATTGGCAACAGTATTCCAGACGCTGGAAACTCTAAACTTTGTTTCCCTGAGGGTTCTATTGGCTGTAATTATATTCTGCTGATACAACGCAATAAAAGTGGGTAATGACCATAAAAAGTTCTTTTGATATTTTAATATATCTTTGAGAAAAAGTGAGATAAGGGAGTATTTTTTAAATTGATTAATGGGATTTATAAAAGATTCAAGAAGAGATTAAAGAGAGGGAGGATTTGAATATCATGCATATTTTGTCAGGAATATGCTTCCATTTAATTATATTTGACAGCTTTTATTTTCTCAATTACGTTAGTCTGTGATATGGGAAATGAAATGTTTTTTTTTCTTCATAACTGTAAAAAACTTGAAAGTTACAAAATAATAAAGGTAAAAAATATATTGGGATAACCATTGTTATGACAAATACTTAGATGAAATAATTTTTTGTGCAATTTTTTCCATAAATATCTGTTAACGTAAATAATTAAGCAAAAATATGGTTAAAAAAAGCAAAAATTTCCTTTATAAATTCTAAATATATTGTTCATTTTCTATTGCAAGTTAGGAAGATATGAAATTATACAAAGTTCCAGTGCATTTTCCCACTTCTTTCTTCCCTCTGTTTTCTTAACTAAATTTCACGATTAGTAATGTTTTAATAATGTTTCTCTACGAAATATTCTACATGTTGACTTTATAATAATATTGTTTACATTATGGATTTGGCTAGGGTTTTGAATCTTGTAAGTCTGGATTAAAGCCTCAAGTTCATTCACATTAAACCTTTTCTTTATTCCGTATAGAATTATATATATACAAAAAATGTTCAGACGCATTTTTAAAAACATACTAAACAAATACTAAAAAAATGCTGAAAAACTATACTAACAAAATACCGATTTTTATTACAATTATAGTTGCTTTTATAATAGTCAACACAAATATTTCTAAACTAAGAAACATCTTACACATGGTTGTCACACCGATTCTAAGTATTAATTTGTTGTACCTTATGTCTCCCTATCGTGGTCTTTACGGGAACTAAATGACCCACATTTGGTCGAACAATTATAAGTCTGGCTTTCAGATCCACGGGAGCCGGGTTCGATTCCCGGTACTGGTTACAAAGTCTTAAGTATGCATACGTACTTATGGTGAAATACATTTTTAACCGCATGTTTTATTTAAAGTAGCTCTCATATGCATGAGAACAAGTCGGTCCCCCAAATTTTCCAATACAGTTGAATTCGAAAGATACAAGTTACCAAATGAAACATTTTTTTTTAAAACAAGAAGCATTTCGTTTCCATACAGGGCATATATGATTATTTATCCTATAGGGAAACAAAATGTATATTTTTCCGTGTAACAAAAATATTGCGAGTTCAGTATGATCTCAATGTGTATTTGATACTGTATTTGCGAATGTTTTCCATTAGTAGTTTACAAAATATCGAGATCGAAGCTTAAAAATTGAGGGATGCGATAGTTTTTAAAATTGCCACGAACTTCCCGTCTTTTTAGAGGTTTTTGCAAAATATGTGAAAATCTATTGAATTGTTCGAATTTTTTTCGAAAATTTCCTACACGTTCTTGGATCGTTGGATATCTTAAAACAAACCGAGCTCCTAAGCAATGTATATCTTTGTAATAAGAGGGTAATAGAAAAACATATAAACATGGTTTATCATGCTTGAATTGCATGCATACCATCAGAAGATAATCTGGTACTTATCTGGGGAACATAATATATTAAAATATGATAAGAAAAAATGACCAAAAATAAATAATACAAAATGCCAAGAAGAACCTAATTACAAGCAGCCGGACGCCAATATTCGAATATTATATTTAAATAAAAGAGAAAGCAAAAAGCAGTGGAAAAATATATTCATACATCGTTTGAATTATTACAAGGGCGATATGATTATTAAAAAGGTATTTCGTTTAACGCCTTTCGTGGAAGAAGATGTAAGTAAAACTGTAAGATATTTACGTTTAATGCTAGTAAACCCGCATTATCTTAGCACTTGCAATTGGAAATTATCTTGTTCACCAAGGATTGACCACTTGCCCTAGGGTATGAATCCACATATTTCAGTAATCAGCGCCGTGAACACTACGGGACATGAAGCATCCTGTATGATTACAAACATCATTATGAATTGAGATAATACACTGGTTTACTATTGAAACATTTCACATTGATTTGAATATTGTTAATATCCAAGAAATAATTTAGAAACAATCATTATCGCTACCCTACGAATTATTGCAATACATGACTATTTGCTTTCTTGGAAAGTTAATATTTATCAAACGTCAATTATTATAATACATATTTATAGAAATGTAAATTATCAAAGAAAAGCAGAACAAAATATACAAAAATGTTTGTCAAGATATATATCTTCAACTGTATAATCATTGTTTGTGATTATACAGTTCTCAATTCAGTAATTAATAGGTTTTGTTTCCAAATTTCTTATTTGGGTTTCACTTATAAAATAACGTCTTGAACCTTCAACATTTTAACAGTCGTTTAAAATCAATACGCCTTAGAAGTCACTTGGTTTGCTGCTGTATATATAACAGTTGAAATGCTACGCGTGAAATGTTTATATTACTGCGAAGTTGCAGATTTTAGTTTATGCGGAAGTTATGAAACTCTTACTGTATTTTCAATCGCTGACGGTGAATTAGACAGCTTGAAACGAAAACAAATAGAATTCTGAACTGGGATATTCAATAAGCATTCTATTGAAATTTGACGCTAAATCGAAAATATTTGAGTTGGAAGCATTTTCATCTTTTGTTTCTCCAAAATAAATAAATCGACTTTCATAAAAAGTATCATATATCATATTAGGAAATATATATATATATATATATATATATATAAGCATCGTGAAATATTGAAATTTCATCAGGATGTGTGAAACTGTATTTCATTTTAAGTGTTTAATTTTTAAATTGTGAAATAGCAGAACGTTCTAATAGATTTCTATGCTTTCCTGGACATAATTCTAGCCAATTGAAATTGAGGTCGTGACGAACCCGAAATTCGACTTCGAAACAATTAAAAAGTTGTAATTGATTAAGGCTGATCGAAGTTAAAGGAAACATTTTAATCTGCCATGGGAAATTTTCGTTTTCATACTGTAAAGCTGTATATTTAGAATTTTGGTTACTGGCCAGTGGCTAGTAGATCCCAGATAGTTACTAGTTACATATATTCGACAAGCTAACTACTTTGACCATGAATTTAACCTTTCTGTTGCTTAAGATATAGAAAGTGTACGTATATAGTATACCCTTTATATATATTATATATCTTTTTCACAGACAATACGATGACGTAACTCTACGGACTAAATGCTAGGAGAGAAAGACTGCATATTGGAGATTTTAAGAATGTCGCAGCAATGCATGAGCTATCGAACACTAAATATTGGCGTCTGCAGGCCATGAATTTTATCAGTACGAAACCGTACACAAGTTTTATAGAAAATGGCGACCAATGAATAATACATTTTAAAGACAGTGGCTCATTTGGTTTTATTAGCAACTAAATTTTCCGGATGTGAAAAAATGTACTCACCAGTTTATTTGAGTGTTGCTTACTCTCATACCGGTCATTTTTGAGAATTTACTCGCCAGGTCTGTTGAGTGTCGCTTACTTTCATACCAACCAATTTTGGAAGTTACTCGTCAACTGGCCAGTGGCGAATAATAATCTGCAGCTCTTTTGCGTAGGAATGCAATTGAAACCTATAGTATGCGGTGTGTCTCTTTACGTTCACATCATACTTCATCATTTCTACTTATCATACTTTATCATTGCCACTCATCATACTTTATAATTGCCACTAATCATTTAAGTCCATATCCTGACGCAAATTACACGTTGCACTCAGCTCAGGATGTGCAATTACGTTGCGAGAATATCACAGATTTTAAACTTCGTTTAACTTAAGCACTTTTTTTCCATTTTGTTTTATAATGATTTACTATTTTAAGTTTTAAAATTTCATAAAAATAATAGAACATTTTGCGAAAAACCTAATCTTGAAAAAATACATATTTGAGAAATAAATAAGAGGCAAATACTTCTTTAATTCATGCAAGATGATTTCAATGCGAAATACGTACCGCAGAAATTACACTTTAAATAGAGCAGTCTGCCACATGCAGAAGGGCAGCATGTCAGTTTTGATTAGTTTGTTAGACAAATTTATTCACTTAATTAAGCGGAATGTAATTAAACGGTCTTAATTTTGCGGTCTAACAACTTATCTATTCAAACCTTGAAGACATCTTAGTTTATTCTGTTTTCAAGCTCATATTTGCTATGAATGAATATATATATTCTTTATTTACATTACTCTTCGTCAAAATGCTTTTAAATTCTTCATAGTAATATAATGAAGTACTAATAGCAACTTCTGAGTGCCAAACAATTGACTTGAACATACATTTAATCTCTTTGCAAGAGGCAATGCATTTCTTCTTATCTCAGATCTTATTTTTCTCCAGCTAGTTCAAACAAAGCTATTCTTGTTAAAACAAACATAATTTTAAAATATTTTATCTAATATATTTTGACTATAATGAATGAATATACTTGGAAATAAAGATCATTCGGCTGCCAATTCGAAATGTAACAATAGAACGATTAACATTTATAACTTCCTTATTTCGACCATTATCCTGTTGTAGATGATTTACATATGACGCCAGAAATCAGTTAATATTTTTAATGCAAGTCTATTGTTTCCACCATAGGTATTATATTATTGAACAGTTTCTGTTAAATATATTATGCTTAAATATCTTTGGCTCAAGTGAAATACTTCCAATATTAAATCATTTAAGCTCAGGAAAAATTGCTGTAAATCTTATGAAAGTCTGGAGCCTTTGTCTATCTCTAAAAGCTGCAATATAATTAACCTTATCCACAAATTAACTTATAAGGGTTTTTTTGTTATTAATGACTTCCATCTTTATTGTGTGCCGCATCGCCATACATATTTTCTGACATAAATATCACTTTTCGTACCTTACAAGACATTAGAAAATATAATCGAAAGAATTATACTCGAAAGAATTGAGTACTTAGGAAGTTCATTTTTACTTGATAACAACAATTAATCTATCGATCTTTTGCAATATTAAATCGAGAGGATATCCTAATTTTCGCTGCTGTACTAAAATATCGAAATTAAACGCAACAGTTTTCCTAAAAAGTCACTTAGTTTTTGTAAGCTTTGAAATATATATCTAAATTTATTGAATCTAAAATCACTTTTCAAATCTCTAATTGACTGGGCGAGAGGAATAAAATTCAATTGATCCGAACTGATCTGATGATCCACTGAAACATTACAGTCTTAAAATCTTTCATCAATTTTATGAAGTATCCATGCCTTATAAAAATCCTAATTAATGAAATCGCTAATCACCACAAGAGCACTTATTTAAATCATGAAGACTATGAATATGAATTAATGCTCATATATATATATATATATATATATATATATATATATATATATATATACAATCTCCTTTGGTCATTTGTTATTTCCCTGTTGGCACTTATATCACCTCTCGATCTTTTTTGATTTTCTTATATACAAGACATTAATAGAGCAGCATTGCGCCTATATGACTTGGCAATTTCTATTAGTTTACAATCGGGTACGTCTAGTACTTTGTTATTTACAATATATATATACATATATATATATATATATATATATATATATATATATATATATATATATATATATATATATATATATATATATATATATATATATATACATATATATATATATATATACATATATATATATATATATATATATACATATATATATATATATATATATATATATATATATATATATATATATATATATACATATATATATATATACATATATATATATATATACACACATATATATATATATATATATATATATATATATATATATATATATATATATATATATATATATATATATATATACATGCAACCGTGCAATATATGAAGCACAAATTTGACGTGAACGAGAATAATTTTTTGTCAACTTCACATAACTAAAAAATTAATTCTAATTTTTAGAAAATCTATCGCAAAGGCGTATTGCCCCGGGTCCAGTATTACCTGTGTACCAAATGTTATGGTTTTGCAATGTGTAGATTTTCTGCTACAGGCGACATAAACAGACGTGCAGATGAACAGACATATATATACCTTTATTATTATAGATTATGCTCCTAAAGTATAAAAGACAAACAAATAGGGATGCACTACTTTTTAAAAATCAGCCTTCGGCTTAAGCAATTGCTTTCTGAACTCATTTGAATTTCAAATAAAACAAGAAAACTCACATAAGTCAACATATTTACCATTGTTCAACCTGATGATTTCAATGGATTTATTTTTGTTAAACTTTCTGTATTTCTTTTCTTCTTTCTTTTACCTTTTTTTAGTTATTTTATTTGACTCTCAAACATGTTCACACCCGATCCATTCTGAATTAATTATTGGGTTTTTACAGAATATAGACACACGATAATTGAAATCGGAGAATTTTTAACAGCTTCGCTATCGGTTTTCCAGTCGAAATGCACTGTTTAATAAATGGATGAAAAATCAAAATTCATAAAATATTTGGGGAGAATCGAGAGCGTCGCAGCTGCGTGGCTGCTTTGACTTGCAGATTTCTCCACCAACTGATGAAAATACGAGATGTTCCTAATTTCTTGTCATTCGCATTTCAATTGTTGATGCAGAAAGAATATTCGCGGGATGGATCCATATTTGAAGTTCTTAGCGATTCGCTAACAGTTATAAAAATTATCATTATATGAAAATGTTTCATGCGAATATAAAAATAGGTATATGTATAAAACGATAATATATTGTAAGAGAATATATATATTTTTTAACAAAAATATACCGAAAGAATTAGCACATATTTTATGTATATTTCAGAATGTAGAACTCGAAGTTCTGCATAATTCGATTAGAACAAAAATATTCAAAAGATTGATAATGACACTTTCATAGAAAAAGTAATATGGAATTTTAAAGACAAAAATGGTTCAACCTAAAACTAAAAATATGCATAAGGCTTTCTTATTATTTTATTACAAAGTCAAGGTTCATTTTTATCGTTATGAAGCACAAAGTTTTCTGAGCTAAAAACTTCTACAACAGATTAATACGGATCTTATATCCATCGTAGAATTTATACAAACTCTAAGTTTCATCTATGGCAGAATAGTTCTCGATATGTCTTTTACAACCAAGTGAGAATCCCGGAGTGAGAATCCCGGTTAAGTGAGAATCCAGGATACGAGCCAAGAACCCCGAGTATGCAAAAATGCCTAGTGATTCGGAATCCACTATAAACTGTAGGTCCCAGTCAAAACAGTCCTCATACATAAATATAACAAGATGGTACATGGAAAAAAATTAGAGCTAAAGCAACGCAATTCAGTTCAATCCGATTGCTGAAAGTCATCGAGCAGAGAATAAATTCTAAGTTTAACAAGCAATTCATTCTACAGATTTACTAATACTACATAAAATTCATTTTACTTCATTTTACAGATCCCTCGGATATCTTTGCCATACATGAAAGTTGAATGCATATTTCGTGTAGTGGAAGAAGGAACATAGTATTTCGTTTGAGAATTATTGATTTAAATATTTACGCAAATGTGTTTGAATGCCAATGCAATTTTAACAGTAACAATGTAAATATTTGCAGATAAATATAAGGATAGTAGATAAGTGAGAAACATTTTACATAAATTTGAAACATTTTACATAAATTTGAATTATTTTACATAAATTTGAATTATATTACAACAATTAAAAAATATGCATATATTATATAACACTATCGTAAAAGAAGTGCTTTTTATTAAGCTTATTCCTCAGAAAATTCAATTTCAATATTGGTTTATGCCTGTAAATATGGTTAAGATTTCGATTTTTCCAATATCGATAATCTTGGAGGTATTTCTAATAGCTTGAAAATCTAGGATTTATTTCAAGATTTATTTTCAGTCTATCCGTTCATATATTAATCTTACTAAACGTATTCCAAAGCTTCCATTAGCTTCGGAAATACGATCACTTTCTAGAAATTTCTATGCATAGTATATAAGGAAATATCATTTAAAGAGTGAGTACTTAATACTTGTGAAAGTGAATTGCGAAATACGCCAGCGTTTTAAAGGAGCTCTGGAAGATTAAAGCATCATATACAGGGTGGATTCCCATGCTTCACATTTTATTTTGTATCTTTTCGCCTATACATCAATAATACGTAAAAATGCTATGGCTAATAAGCGAATATATGTAGCATATGTGATGAGGTTTTCAAAAAGTTTAGTCTGAGAATGTTTTTTATAAAAATTGTATAATTTTCAGGAATTTATTATTTTTTATATATACATATACATTGCATCATTGCACTATTGCTTCCAGAAGCAAAATATCCCTGATTATGATGCAAAAAATATCCATTCAAAAAGTTATACCTAAAAATAAAAACATTTGCATAATTTAATATTTTAGAAATTAAATTTAAAATTTAAATTTCAAAATAACCCATATTTTTATTCAAAATAATATTATTAGAAAAACACATTTCAAACAAAATTGTTTACTTTGACATATAAGTTCTTCAGAACAACAAACCGAACAAATTTAGAAAGTTTCGTGTTTGTAGCTCAATTACTTTTTGGGAATATTGGGTGCAAGTGCCAAATATGCGAAATCGAGAAAATCACATTTAAAGTAAAAAATGACTGTAAAAAGTATAATAGAGAAATTATCTCCTATTATATACTATTACAAAATGCACACTTTATAAAGATATTTCATAAAAATAATATCAAAAAAGCACATAGGATACGCCCAGGAGTCTCACGGAAGCTATTAATTTTATAAAGTTTTAACGTTATTTAAGCTGGACTATAATATTGATATTTAGAACTTTCCGAAAATTTAAACAAACTTGTTCAAGTTGGAATACAAGTCCTTTAAAACAATAAACCGAATAATTCTAGAAAGTTTCATGCTTGAAGTGCAATTACTTTCAGTTAAATTTTGCGCGCAATTGCAAAATGAAAAAAGAGTAAATCACATTTAAATCTTATGTCTTTAAAATGTCTTTAAAATGTCTTTAGAATGTCTTTAAAACCCCAAATAAAGATATTATTTTCCATTATACTATTACAGAATACAAAACTCAACTTTATTTAAAATGTCTTTAGAATGTCTTTAAAACCCCAAATAAAGATATTATTTTCCATTAAACTATTACAGAATACAAAACTCACCTTTATTTAAAATGTCTTTAGAATGTCTTTAAAACCCCAAATAAAGATATTATTTTCCATTATACTATTACAGAATACAAAACTCACCTTTATTAAGATATTTTATAAAAAATAATATTTAAAAAACACATAGAGGCCCAGGACGCCACACGGAAGAAATTAACCTTCCAAAGTGTATTTAAGCCGGACTCGCATTATACAAATATTCAGTACTTTCCAAAATTTCAAACAAAATTGTTTAATTTGAGGTATAAATTCTTTAAAACAACGAACCGAACAACTCAAGAAACTTTCATGTTTGACACCAATTACTTTCTCAGAAATATTGCACAAGTTTAAAATAACAGAAAAATGTACAACTTACTTTTATAAAGATAGAACAAATATCAAACAAGAAATATCAATCATGCTTAAAGCATTGATTTATGAAACACTTTCCAACTTCAATGCAATTTTATTTAAACAAGTCTAAAATGCAATACATTCCTCGTTAATATTTTAAAACTTATCACAATACTACATTAATTTATTATATTTGAAAACTTCAACCTTCATCGAAAAAAATGAAGTTTATTTAAATCACGGCATTGGAATATAAATTGCCTGGTTTAAACATCTCTAAAATGTGATACATTCCTCGGTAATAATTTTAGAATTATCATAATGCTACGATAATTTATTATATTTGAAAACTTCATCGAAAACAACTAAAATTCATTCAAATGACGTCAATTCATTCAAATGACTTAAGAACTGAATCAACTATTTTGTGAATTAGTGGAACATTTAATTTCAGTTTTATTGTACTTGTCTGTTCTTTAGTGATTCTGCAAGATATTTATACGGTTGTTAGCTGCAAATTGTTCCTGTTTATGTTTAATGATCATTTTAAATAAAAGGTTAGTTATCCAGAAATTTGGACTCATTTTTATATCCTGGGGGTACATCCGCGATTTGAGAGGAAACATTGCAACAATATTTTTTCTAGTGTGATTATATCTGATATACTGTAGAATTTCTGAAATACCCTATCTTCTAACGAAATTATTAACTGTTTGCGTTTTAACAGTGTTTCACTGTATGGATAATCTTATTTCACTCTGACATGCCATTAAACTTTCCTTGGAAACGTCAATATTAGAAAATGTATTGACTTTAATGCCAATAGCAAAAGCATGTTCCCTACATATAGAGTGCATTTTATTGGAAGTCAATCGACTGGATGAGTTTTGGATTGCACGGACTCACATACCTCCCGACCCTTGTCTCGTAAATAAATCAAAAATCAACTTTATAGTACAGAAATATATTCTTCTTCTCATAGTATAAGTACATCTACTGAATACTTAATTTATAGAAATACTGATGATCTTATTTATCTATTTACTTCAGATAAACGTGATATACATTCAGATTTATATTCAGACAATGTAGAGCTACTATATAATGAGACAATCTATATAAATAAAAATGAAAATCTGTCTGTCTGTCTGTCTGTCTGTCTGTCTGTCTGTCTGTCTGTTTGTCACACCATCACGGGAGAACGGCTGAACCGAATTTGATGAAATTTTGTGGGTAGCCCAGAAATAGCCCCACTTAAAATTATATCCGTTTTTTGAGTTTCTACGACCAGTGGTTCTCGAGATATTAGTAAAAAACGAAATTTTCGTTTGTCTCATCATCACGGAAAAACGGCTGAACCGAATTTAATGAAATTTGGTGAATAGCCTTGAAATATCCCCCCATAAATTTTGTCCAAGTTTCGAGTTTCTAAGACCTGGGGTTGTCGAGATATTAATGAAAAACGGAACTTTTTCCTAGGAGTTCTACTCCCTAACTCCGTGGTTTATCCAAACGAAAAGCTTGAAAATCGTTTGAAAGTGAATTAAAATTTAATCTCTGAGTTTGATGGGAGATTTTTTGCGTTAATTAGTCACTTTCTGAAAACATGAATTGTTTGAAACATGATTTAAAGGGGAAATCTATCTCCATGGTTCATGGTTTATTTAAAACAAGCTTTTACGGAACAATGAGAAGTATAGAGAAATCAAAATCGTTATTTAATTTCGCAGTTTATGTTATAAGACATGATATATTTAACATGTTATAAGATTCTATCTTATATCATGTTACTCAGAAACGCAATTAAATTAAATCTGTCTGTTAATTTTAATAATTATTTTTTCGATTTGAATAATACATAAATGGATATAAAAATATATTTTGGTAAAGAACGATTTGATTTTTCTTATAGCATTTTTGACTGGATAATATCAATTACGGTCTTCAGGTTTAAAAATTATTATTATTTATATTTTCGGGGATTATTGATTCAAGGATTACTGATATTTTCAAGTTATTATGCAATTATTTTATTATGACAAAAAATGTTTAAACTCATATATTGTATGTTGTACGAATCTTCTACAAATACACGTGTATATCTTTTAATCTACGAGAATATAAGTTATACAGGTATATTGACATATGTTTTGATATATATTGGCATATATTGGAATCAATTACGACCTTCTGGTATAAAGAGTACGGATGTTATTATGTTTTCAATTTATTACGTCATCTCTTTTATTTTGGCAAATATTTTTGAGACGCATATTGTAATACGGGTAATCTTCTACTAACACATTGGCATATTTTCTGATCTGCGACAATATAATTAGTACGGGGTTGCATATATTCATTCAATTCCTATTTTTTCTTCTGTAAATTTGCTTACAAAAGGGAGCAGGATGTTTTATTCATCAGATCTGATCGTGAAGATAATTTTGCATAGTGAGAACATATATTCTTAAACTTCTCTTTAGGAGCAATAAATTTAATATTTTAACAGAATTTGCACATGATTGCGAACTATAAGTTTCTTTAAATTATACACTCCGTACGAATAACGGGTGTGCTGTTAGTGGTTAATAAATTTTAACATTTTAGGAGGATATATCATGTTGCTCGGCATCGCAATTAAATTAAATGTGTTTGTTAATGTTTTTATTATTTTTTTCGATTTAAATAATAAATAAATGGATAAATGGATATAAAAGTATATCTTATGAATGGACGGTTTGATTTTTCTTTTAATTATATTAATTACTGACTGCGTACATCAATTTCATTTATTTTGGCAAAGAGTTTTCAAGCTTATATCGTATTTAGCTACTAAACTCATATATTGTGTTTAGCCAATAAATTCATATAGCCGATTGTTGAAACAGAAAAAGAGTAGAGCGGGTATATCTTCTAATTCAATTGTAGTGTTTTCATTTAGTATATTGAAACGGGATAAGAATGTTTCATTCAGATCTGCAAATTCAAAGCTACGAATTTGGAGGGATATCGCTAATTTGACAACTTTTCTTAAACTTTGCCAAATTGACGGAAATGTCGCCAAATTGATATAAACGACACACAAACAGCTGCCATAAACCTTCGGGTTGGTCGTGTGGCTTGGGTCTTCTACATATCAATGAAAATTTTTTTTGTTTTGTTAGAAGAGAGTACTGAAATGATGTTTGGTTAGCATTTATCTGTCAGACCAACCATCCTACTTAGTAATACATTTAGCGAATTTTTAAAATGTCACCAAATTGATAAAAATGTTTTCAAATCTATAAAAATATCTTGAAATTGATAAAATTGCGCTACATAAATGATATTAATTGTTTTTTGTTAGGGGATAGTATTGTGATGATATTTCGTCAATTTGTCGCAAAGTGGAACTGTCAGTTCTACAGTCCCACTTGGCGATAAATTTAGCGATTTTTTAAAATGTCGCTAATTGGACGAAACTGTCGCCAAATGTTCCATAGAAATATAACTATTTAGACGATATTTTTTCTACCAATTTATTTGAAGCAAATGATATCATGTCGCTTAGCAACGGATTTAAATCCAATGTGTTTATGCGGCAGACGATTTTTATTAAATCCTTTCCGATTTGAATAATGAAGATATGTATATAAAATAAATTTCATTGCCATTTCATTTTGGACTGGATAATATCAATTATACTCTTCAGGTTTAAACATTATTATTATTGATATTTTCCGGAATTATTGATTCAGTGATTATTGATATTTTTAAATTATTACGCCATTGTTTTATTGCGGCAAAAATTGCTGACACACGCATATTGTACGTTGTACGAGTAATCTTCTAGGAATGCACGGGTATATCTTCTAACCTACGAAATATAAGTAGTACAGGTATATTGGCATATATTTTGACATATATTGGCATATATATTGGAATCAAGTACAGTCTTCTGGTATGAAGATTACGGGGATTAATTATATATTCAATTTATTACGTCGTCTGTTGTATTTTACCAAAAAACATTTGAGACTCATATTGCAAAACGGGTAATCTTCTACTAATAATCGGACATTATAAGTAGTACGCGTATATCTCCCCATATAATTTTAGCACTTTAATTTTGACATATATTGGAATAAATGACTGTCTTCAGATTTAAAGATTACGGGTTTATTGGTATTTTCAATTTATACATGTAATCTACTAATACAGGTTATATTTTCTAATATTCGCGTATATAATTAGTACGGGTTCCATACAATTTTAACGCTTTTATTTTGCATATATTGATTCAATTCCATATTTTTTTTTATATTTGCTTACATAAGGGGTCCAAGATGTTTCATTCTTCAGATATGTCCATGAAGATAATTTTATATAGCGAGAACAGAGATTCTTAAACTTCTTTTTAGGAGCATTATATTAAATATTTTAACAGAATATTTTGATTAAACATGTCATTTAGTATACTATAAGAATTTGGGCATGATTATGAATTTCAAGTTTCTTTATATTATAAACTCCGTACGAAGAACGGGTATGCTGCTAGTATTACAATATGTTTAAGCTTCTACTAACACACTGGCATATTTTCTAATTTGCGACAATATAAGTAGTACGTGGTTGCATATATTGATTCAATTCTTTTTTTGTGTGTGTGAATTTGTTTACAAAAGGGGCCAGGATATTTTATTCTTCAGATTTGCCCGTGAAGATAATTTTGCATAGTGAGAACAGATATTCTTAAACTTCTCTTTATGACCAATAAATTTAATATTTTATCAGAATTTGCACATGATTGCGAATTATAAGTTTTTTTATATTATATACTCTGTACGAAGGACGGGTATGCTGCTAGTATTAATATATTATTACCAATTAATTCATGTAACTATATTCATTTCTTTCATAATATATTTATTAATCAGCTCTTTCCAATACATAGATTATCAAATAGAAATTATCACAATATTCACAGTATCAGCCTTAAGAATATAAGTAACATACATTATTACCCAGTATCTTATATAAATAAAAATGAAAATCTGTCTGTCTGTCTGTCTGTCTGTCTGTCTGTCTGTCTGTCTGTCTGTTTGTCACACCATCACGGGAGAACGGCTGAACCGAATTTGATGAAATGTTGTGGGTAGCCCAGAAATAGTCCCACTTAAAATTATATCCGTGTTTTGAGTTTCTACGACCAGTGGTTCTCGAGATATTAGTAAAAAACGAAATTTTCGTTTGTCTCATCATCACGGAAAAACGGCTGAACCGAATTTAATGAAATTTGGTGAATAGCCTTAAAATATCCCCCCATAAATTTTGTCCAAGTTTCGAGTTTCTAAGACCTGGGGTTGTCGAGATATTAATGAAAAACGGAACTTTTTCCTAGGAGTTCTACTCCCTAACTCCGTGGTTTATCCAAACGAAAAGCTTGAAAATCGTTTGAAAGTGAATTAAAATTTAATCTCTGAGTTTGATGGGAGATTTTTTGCGTTAATTAGTCACTTTCTGAAAACATGAATTGTTTGAAACATGATTTAAAGGGGAAATCTATCTCCATGGTTCATGGTTTATTTAAAACACGCTTTTACGGAACAATGAGAAGTATAGAGAAATCAAAATCGTTATTTAATTTCGCAGTTTATGTTATAAGACATGACATATTTAACATGTTATAAGATTCTATCTTATATCATGTTACTCAGAAACGCAATTAAATTAAATCTGTCTGCTAATTTTAATAATTATTTTTTCGATTTGAATAATAAATAAATGGATATAAAAATATATTTTAGAAAAGAACGATTTGATTTTTCTTATAGCATTTTTGACTGGATAATATCAATTACGGTCTTCAGGTTTAAAAATTATTATTATTTATATTTTCGGGGATTATTGATTCAAGGATTATTGATATTTTCAAGTTATTATGCAATTATTTTATTATGACAAAAATTGTTTAAACTCATATATTGTATGTTGTACGAATCTTCTACAAATACACGTGTATATCTTTTAATCTACGAGAATATAGGTAGTACAGGTATATTGACATATGTTTTGATATATATTGGCATATATTGGAATCAATTACGACCTTCTGGTATAAAGAGTACGGATATTATTGATGTTTTCAATTTATTACGTCATCTCTTTTATTTTGGCAAATATTTTTGAGACGCATATTGTAATACGGGTAATCTCCTACTAACACATTGGCATATTTTCTGATCCGCGACAATATAATTTGTACGGGGTTGCATATATTCATTCAATTCCTATTTTTTCTTCTGTAAATTTGCTTACAAAAGGCGGCAGGATGTTTTATTCTTCAGATCTGATCGTGAAGATAATTTTGCATAGTGAAAACATATATTCTTAAACTTCTCTTTAGGAGCAATAAATTTAATATTTTAACAGAATTTGCACATGATTGCGAACTTTAAGTTTCTTTAAATTATACACTCCGTACGAATAACGGGTGTGCTGTTAGTGGTTAATAAATTTTAACATTTTAGGAGGATATATCATGTTGCTCGGCATCGCAATTAAATTAAATGTGTTTGTTAATGTTTTTATTATTTTTTTTCGATTTAAATAATAAATAAATGGATAAATGGATATAAAAGTATATCTTATGAATGGACGGTTTGATTTTTCTTTTAATTATATTAATTGCTGACTGCGTACATCAATTGCATTTATTTTGGCAAAGAGTTTTCAAGCTTATATCGTATTTAGCTACTAAACTCATATATTGTGGTTAGCCAATAAATTCATATAGCCGATTGTTGAAACAGAAAAAGAGTAGAGCGGGTATATCTTCTAATACAATTGTAGTGTTTTCATTTAGTATATTGAAACGGGATAAGAATGTTTCATTCAGATCTGCAAATTCAAAGCTACGAATTTGGAGGGATATCGCTAATTTGACAACTTTTCTTAAACTTTGCCAAATTGACGGAAATGTCGCCAAATTAATGTAAACGACACACAAACAGCTGCCATAAACCTTCGGGTTGGTCGTGTGGCTTGGGTCTTCTACATATCAATGAAATTTTTTTTTGTTTTGTTAGAAGAGAGTACTGAAATGATGTTTGGTTAGCATTTATCTGTCAGACCAACCATCCTACTTAGTAATACATTTAGCGAATTTTTAAAATGTCACCAAATTGATAAAAATGTTTTCAAATCTATAAAAATATCTTGAAATTGATAAAATTGCGCTACATAAATGATATTAATTGTTTTTTGTTAGGGGATAGTATTGTGATGATATTTTGTCAATTTGTCGCAAAGTGGAACTGTCAGTTCTACAGTCCCACTTGGCGATAAATTTGGCGATTTTTTAAAATGTCGCTAATTTGACGAAACTGTCGCCAAATGTTCCATAGAAATATAACTATTTAGACGATATTTTTTCTACCAATTTATTTGAAGCAAATGATATCATGTCGCTTAGCAACGGATTTAAATCCAATGTGTTTATGCGGCAGACGATTTTTATTAAATCCTTTCCGATTTGAATAATGAAGATATGTATATAAAATAAATTTCATTGCCATTTCATTTTGGACTGGATAATATCAATTATACTCTTCAGGTTTAAACATTATTATTATTGATATTTTCCGGAATTATTGATTCAGGGATTATTGATATTTTTAAGTTATTACGCCATTGTTTTATTGCGGCAAAAATTGCTGACACACGCATATTGTACGTTGTACGAGTAATCTTCTAGGAATGCACGGGTATATCTTCTAACCTACGAGAATATAAGTAGTACAGGTATATTGGCATATATTTTGACATATATTGGCATATATATTGGAATCAAGTACAGTCTTCTGGTATGAAGATTAAGGGGATTAATTATATATTCAATTTATTACGTCGTCTGTTGTATTTTACCAAAAAACATTTGTGACTCATATTGCAAAACGGGAAATCTTCTACTAATAATCGGACATTATAAGTAGTACGTGTATATCTTCCCATATAATTTTAGCACTTTAATTTTGACATATATTGGAATAAATGACTGTCTTCAGATTTAAAGATTACGGGTTTATTGGTATTTTCAATTTATACATGTAATCTACTAATACAGGTTATATTTTCTAATATTCGCGTATATAATTAGTACGGGTCCCATACAATTTTAACGCTTTTATTTTGCATATATTGATTCAATTCCATATTTTTTTTTATATTTGCTTACATAAGGGGTCCAAGATGTTTTATTCTTCAGATATGGCCATGAAGATAATTTTATATAGCGAGAACATAGATTCTTAAACTTCTTTTTAGGAGCATTATATTAAATATTTTAACAGAATATTTTGATTAAACATGTCATTTAGTATACTATAAGAATTTGGGCATGATTATGAATTTCAAGTTTCTTTATATTATATACTCCGTACGAAGAACGGGTATGCTGCTAGTATATAATAATAGTAATATTTAGTAAATTTAAATACACTGATAAAATTTAAGCACACATACAACTTATCTTAAATTTCAATATCACTTTTCCATGTCATTCATTATTATTATGTAAATACACATTTCCCATTATTTTTTCAATCTAATAATAAATTTCATATTAATAATTTGCAATTGTAATATAAAATATTTAAATAATAAAAAATAAAAAATAATATAAATATAACATATAAAATAATATAAAATATGTTGTACATGTATTATCTTATTAATCAGTTCTTAAAATTTAATTATATCTTAGAACTAGCAGTATACCCGTTCTTCGTACGGAGTATATAATATAAAGAAACTTGAAATTCATAATCATGCGCAAATTCTTATAGTATACTAAATGACATGTTTAATCCAAATATTCTGTTAAAATATTTAATATAATGCTCATAAAAAGAAGTTTAAGAATCTCTGTTCTCGCTATATAAAATTATCTTCATGGACATATCTGAAGAATAAAACATCTTGGACCCCTTATGTAAGCAAATATAAAAAAAAAATATGGAATTGAATCAATATATGCAAAATAAAAGCGTTAAAATTGTATGGGACCCGTACTAATTATATACGCGAATATTAGAAAATATAACCTGTATTAGTAGATTACATGTATAAATTGAAAATACCAATAAACCCGTAATCTTTAAATCTGAAGACAGTCATTTATTCCAATATATGTCAAAATTAAAGTGCTAAAATTATATGGGAAGATATACACGTACTACTTATAATGTCCGATTATTAGTAGAAGATTACCCGTTTTGCAATATGAGTCTCAAATGTTTTTTGGTAAAATACAACAGATGACGTAATAAATTGAATATATAATTAATCCCCTTAATCTTCATACCAGAAGACTGTACTTGATTCCACTATATATACCAATATATGTCAAAATATATGCCAATATACCTGTACTACTTATATTCTCGTAGGTTAGAAGATATACCCGTGCATTCCTAGAAGATTACTCGTACAGCGTACAATATGCGTGTGTCAGCAATTTTTGCCGCAATAAAACAATGGCGTAATAACTTAAAAATATCAATAATCACTGAATCAATAATTCCGGAAAATATCAATAATAATAATGTTTAAACCTGAAGAGTATAATTGATATTATCCAGTCCAAAATGAAATGGCAATGAAATTTATTTTATATACATATCTTCATTATTCAAGTCGGAAAGGATTTAATAAAAATCGTCTGCCGCATAAACACATTGGATTTAAATCCGTTGCTAAGCGACATGATATCATTTGCTTCAAATAAATTGGTAGAAAAAATATCGTCTAAATAGTTATATTTCTATGGAACATTTGGCGACAGTTTCGTCAAATTAGCGACATTTTAAAAAATCGCCAAATTTATCGCCAAGTGGGACTGTAGAACTGACAGTTCCACTTTGCGACAAATTGACGAAATATCATCACAATACTATCCCCTAACAAAAAACAATTAATATCATTTATGTAGCGCAATATTATTAATTTCAAGATATTTTTATAGATTTGAAAACATTTTTATCAATTTGGTGACATTTTAAAAATTCGCTAAATGTATTACTAAGTAGGATGGTTAGTCTGACAGAGAAATGCTAACCAAACATCATTTCAGTACTCTCTTCTAACAAAACAAAAAAAAATTTCATTGATATGTAGAAGACCCAAGCCACACGACCAACCCGAAGGTTTATGGCAGCTGTTTGTGTGTCGTTTATATCAATTTGGCGACATTTCCGTCAATTTGGCAAAGTTTAAGAAAAGTTGTCAAATTAGCGATATCCCTCCAAATTCGTAGCTTTGAATTTGCAGATCTGAATGAAACATTCTTATCCCGTTTCAATATACTAAATGAAAACACTACAATTGTATTAGAAGATATACCCGCTCTACTCTTTTTCTGTTTCAACAATCGGCTATATGAATTTATTGGCTAAACACAATATATGAGTTTAGTAGCTAAATACGATATAAGCTTGAAAACTCTTTGCCAAAATAAATGCAATTGATGTACGCAGTCAGCAATTAATATAATTAAAAGAAAAATCAAACCGTCCATTCATAAGATATACTTTTATATCCATTTATCCATTTATTTATTATTTAAATCGAAAAAAAATAATAAAAACATTAACAAACACATTTAATTTAATTGCGATGCCGAGCAACATGATATATCCTCCTAAAATGTTAAAATTTATTAACCACTAACAGCACACCCGTTATTCGTACGGAGTGTATAATTTAAAGAAATTTAAAGTTCGCAATCATGTGCAAATTCTGCTAAAATATTAAATTTATTGCTCCTAAAGAGAAGTTTAAGAATATATGTTCTCACTATGCAAAATTATCTTCACGATCAGATCTGAAGAATAAAACATCCTGCCCCCTTTTGTAAGCTAATTTACAGAAGAAAAAATAGGAATTGAATGAATATATGCAACCCCGTACTAATTATATTGTCGCAGATCAGAAAACATGCCAATGTGTTAGTAGAAGATTACCCGTATTACAATATGCGTCTCAAAAATATTTGCCAAAATAAAAGAGATGACGAAATAAATTGAAAACATCAATAATATCCGTCCTCTTTATACAAGAATGTCGTAATTGATTCCAATATATGCCAATATATATCAAAACATATGTCAATATACCTGTACTACTTATATTCTCGTAGATTAAAAGATATACACGTGTATTTGTAGAAGATTCGTACAACATACAATATATGAGTTTAAACAATTTTTGTCATAATAAAATAACTGCACAATAACTTGAAAATATCAATAATCCTTGAATCAATAATCCCCGAAAATATAAATAATAATAATTTTTAAACCTGAAGACCGTAATTGATATTATCCAGTCAAAAATGCTATAAGAAAAATCAAATCGTTCTTTTCTAAAATATATTTTTATATCCATTTATTTATTATTCAAATCGAAAAAATAATTATTAAAATTAACAGACAGATTTTATTTAATTGCGTTTCTGAGTAACATAAGATAGAATCTTATAACATGGTAAATATGTCATGTCTTATAACATAAACTGCGAAATTAAATAACGATTTTGATTTCTCTATACTTCTCATTGTTCCGTAAAAGCTTGTTTTAAATAAACCATGAACCATGGAGATAGATTTCCCCTTTAAATCATGTTTCAAACAATTCATGTTTTCAGAAAGTGACTAATTAACGCAAAAAACCTCCCATCAAACTCAGAGATTAAATTTTAATTTACTTTCAAACGATTTTCAAGCTTTTCGTTTGGATAAACCACGGAGTTAGGGAGTAGAACTCCTAGGAAAAAGTTCCGTTTTTCATTAATATCTCGACAACCCCAGGTCTTAGAAACTCGAAACTTGGACAAAATTTATGGGGGGATATTTCAAGGCTATTCACCAAATTTCATTAAATTCGGTTCAGCCGTTTTTCCGGGACGATGAGACAAACGAAAATTTCGTTTTTTACTAATATCTCGAGAACCACTGGTCGTAGAAACTCCAAACACGGATATAATTTTAAGTGGGGCTATTTCTGGGCTACCCACAAAATTTCATCAAATTCGGTTCAGCCGTTCTCCCGTGATGGTGTGACAAACAGACAGACAGACAGACAGACAGACAGACAGACAGACAGACAGACAGACAGACAGACAGATTTTCATTTTTATTTATATAGATTACCACTTGTACTACATATCACTATTGACATTTGTTACTAATAACATAACACTGTCACTGCCAATACATCTATCACATGTCCTATTACATTTCATGCAATGTACATAATAAATATTTATTGAACATTAACTTTATTTATTCGATGCTACATATATATGAACGATTTTATACATATATATGAACGATGATAGGAAATGTTTTTGACTATTATTATCACAAAACCCGATTAGTAAGAAGTGTATTTAGAGGAGAAAGTAGTTATATTCAATGAACATTTCTAAAAAAAATATTTAATTTTGGATTAATATATCTTTTATTCCATTATATTTCTAGTATTTAAAGTTTTGGATGTTCCTAGAGGCAAAAAATAATTTTCTCTGCATATTTATAAGGCTATTTATTAAAAAGAATATTGGAAAGTTCCTAGTTCATTGATGGTTATTCCTTGAATGAATATTTTGTATATTAATGACTTATTTTCCATTGTTTTCTCATGCCTGTTATCAAAAAGTATGTTATAATATCTTCTGGTTCATTAGTTGATCTTTAAGGTTTATTACGCATATACGATAACTTTTACATTAAACTTAACGCAATTATCAAATTACGTGGTTATCTGTTGTATACCGCTATTTACATTATTAAAAATGTTGAGATTACTAATATGAAGCTTCATTGGTACTTTGATATCATTTAATTATCTTATATCAAGTAAAACATCTGCAATAAAAAGCCTTATCTTTCACCAACCATTCAATTGGCATGAAGGAGTTAAAAATAATCTTGATTCTCATAACATCAAATATGTGGGTTAAAGTTGAAAGCTATTGAGTTTTCCGACATCCAAATAAAGAATCGGAAGCATCTTATTTCCTTTTTGTAGACTCTCAGAAGAGAAGATTGGCATCTAATCGCCAGAGGCAAGGTGCATCTGATGCCAATTCTTTCTTTAGAAATTAGTAATAATAAACAATACACAGAATAAATGCTCTGCCTGTTCGCTCCAGAAATAAAATAAAAAGAAAACTTGAAACATATTGGAAATATATAGAACAACTACTTTGTAAATATTATCAATAAATATATTTCTATACAAAAAGTATTTATGTATTAAATACAAAAATTGTCAGGGTAAGTTATTATTCAAGTAACGTACTTTTATCTCTGACAAAATTGTAATATTTTGAATTACCTGCAGCTACTGACATTTAGTTAAAAACTTAGCATTAGACATTAGCATTAGATTGTTTAGTGAAGAACAAACATTTTTTTTTTAAATCCCAAATGCTAACCACCTTTTAAAGTCAAAACGATATTCCAACTTCATGATAAGAAAATAGTGAAGTTACACTAATAAAAATATAAGCAGACTGTCAACGGAATATTTGAAAATGCCACAGGTGAAGAAAATGTGTGGTAAAAATATTCAGTCAAAACGAAGTTAAGCTGCTCAAGACGATGTTAAGCAGCACGTAATAAAAAAAATAAAACATAATAATACTGTTCTAGAACTAAATTATATTGTATCATGTAGCAGCTACACCGGTGGTTAAGAATAATTGCAAGTTAATTCAAATTAGATTCATATATATATATATATATATATATATATATAGTAAAATGCTATATGTATTTTAAAAACAAAGAAGCTCTTAAATATTTTATGAACATCTGAATTAACTTTTAGCTTCAATTTATTAATATTAATGTGTCTCGAAGTAGATACAATTCGCATCTGAAAGGCGAATGTCACCTGTCTAGTAGAAGCAATGCGAATCCGAATTAGCATAGGATTTATTATTTAAAATAAACACTAGAAAATACATTAAAAATTAGTGACAATTGAAATTCAACAGTTAGCTTAATCCATAATAATAAATTTTAATTATGTATACTGAAAGGAGTAATGATATGAATTGCTATGTAAAAGTTTTGTTTAATATTTTGACTTAATGTAAAAGCATATATAATTTTTAAATACCTATATTTCTTGATTTAAAATTATATTATGTTTAATTAAATGGTGTTTCATTAATTAAATATAATTACCTAAATGTAATTAATAATCTTGACATCATAAATTCAAAATATTAAGAACTTTATTACATTTATTTATTTCTTGTGTTACACTGAAGTCTCGAAAACTTATTTAGTCACCAGAATTATTCTCATCTGACATGCACTGTTTTGCAAAACGAACGAAGCACCCCTAAAAATTATCCGATTATCTCGAAATTTCACATGCAAATTTTTTTTATACCAAGTATGCAAATGAATAAATTTGATAGGCCAACGGGTGTCAACTTCGGTCATATAGCTCACGTTTCTACTACGCAACTAGCATCCTATAAACACTGGTTAAAATGTGGACGGTTTATCTTTGATCGTTATCGGCGATGCAGTTCCGTGGAGACATAAACAATAATGTCGCCACGACATTGCCGAAGATCTTATAAGCGATTAGACGAGTTCGAACGCAGTTCTATTGTCGGGATGCATGAAGCTGGCTGGTCATACCGAGCAATAGGCCGCCACCTGCATCGAACGGACACTGCTGTGCAAAGGTATTGGTAGCAATGGTTGATGAAAGGAACTTATCGGCGGAATAGAGGCTCTGGAAGGGCAAGATGCAAGAATGCGAGGCAAGATCGGATGATTGTGCGACAGGCCCGAACTGGTCCAACGGAATTGTTGTCCGCCATCCAACGACCTACAGCCTCTTCCATACCACCCGTGATACCTTCCACCATCTCACGGGGTTTGGTTCAGGTGGGAGTTATGCTCACGGAGGCCTTTAAGGCGTTTGTCCATAACCCCAGAACATGGATGGAGTCGTTTGGAGTGGTGTCGTAGCCGAGCATCATGGCTGCCAGCTGACTGGCATTGCATAGTGTTCAGAGATGAATCACGCTTCACTCTTTCAGCAAATGACCATTGGGCACGTGTGTGGAGACGCCAGGGTCAGCGGTCCCAATCAGCCTTTGTTTTACACAGGCATACAGCCATTACCCCTACTGTGATGGTGTGGGGTGCTATCTCTTACGACAGCAGGTCATCTTTCTTCATCCTAGTCATCTTTCGTACAACTTTAACAGCTCAACGATATGTTGATGAAAACTTACGGCCGTTTGCGTTACCTTTCACGGCAAGTCATTATAGGTCTATTTTCCAACAGGATAATGATACGCCACATACAGCTCACATATATGTGGACTGTCTTCGTGCTGTTGATACTGTTCCTTGACCAGCAACGTCACCAGAACTTTCGCCAATCGAGTATGTATGGGACTTGCTAGGCCGCCAGATACGGGCACCCCGAAATGTAGCAGATCTGAAACAACAATTGAGGAATGCCTGGCAGAATGTATCGCAAGAGACATTAGGAAACTTTATCACTCCTTACCTAGACGTATACATGCATGCATTGCTGCCAATTGGGATTCACCAATTACTGATTTGAAAATTCAATTTGCAATTGTTAACTATTGATGGGCCTTGCCGCTTGATTTTGTAATCATTTCGTTGCCTCTGTATGAGCTGTACGCATATTTAATTTCAATAAAAACAGCCACTTCCTTCATGGGGCTTCGGTTTCTTTTTTTGGTTTCTTTTTCCAAAATAGTGTATATCTAAATCTTATCTTAAAATGATTTCTGCAGAATTTTATATTCTACATATGAAAACCTTTATTTTAATTAAGAAGCTCCAAAATTTGTACAATTAATGCTATTATACAAAATAGAATAATCATGCTGCGAATAAAATACTTTATTAAATCCTTTCTTTGAAAAATTCATATATTCTAAATATTAAAGCACTTTGATAATATTACAATGAAGTTTCTCATTAAAGCTATTTATTAATTTTATCCCTCTAGTGCTTGTACAATGCACCCATAACCCGAAAGAGGAAACTAGAATCCCTCTTGACGTTTGATGGATAACGCACACTTCAAAATTAAAAAAATGGGTGTGTTCCTAAAACACTGAAGATTATACTCAACTAGTAAACCGCCTGATAATGCCCCTAAAAAGCACTTCAACTGGCCTTTTAATAAAAGGAGAAAAATTTATTACGTGTAATGTCCATAATCTGCTTTATTCATTACTTTGATATTTCTAGCTTTTGTTAGAAGAAAAAAAATCTGAGAGTTTTGATATGAAGTTTTATGAAAAAATAAAACGTTAAGTCGATAATGCATTTTAGTTTATTCATTATTTGCTTACATACTTTCAAACATGTAGTTTCGAAGTTCATATGATAAAATTTATAAGAAAATAATTATGGAAAAGTGTATTATTAGAATGCATTGAGCACCAATACCATGAGTGACCGGTTTTCATACTCATTGTAGAAATATAAATGATAGTTAAAAGTCTTTATTCACAAAGTAGAAACACCTTAAAATCCCAGAACATATTTATTAATTGGGAAGTAGGTTCTGTTTGTTTGTTCATTAAAGGTTCAGGAGTATAATGCACTTCATCTGTATACAGAATACAAAACAAAATATTACATTTCCGTTTTCCCTATATATATAGTATGGTGCATAGGGAAAGTATTGGTTTTCGACGAAATGATTTTCAACAAAGAGCAAGCGTCAAGCATCTCTGAACTCGAATCGACCATTTAAGAGGTGATGCCTGCACGTATGCGTGTGTGTGTGCGTGAAAGTTATATAACAAACGAATGGATCGTTTCGAATGAAATTTGGTTAACCGATTACAATCCGTGAATACTAGAAGTCCATTTATTTCAAACGCTGACAAATATTCGGAAGAACCCAAAATTTTCGAACGAAATTTTGGGTTCGAACGAAAAAAAACATCACACTGTTCATTAGAAAACGATTAACAGAAACTTCAGAATGCTAGCATAAACCGTTTTCCAGATATTGTACTCTTTTCAAGAAAATTTTTCCAAAAATCACATAAAAAAAACTAAATTAAAATATATCTACTTTTCATATGTGATATTATACGGTAAATTGTTTAACATCATTCTCGTGGGTCTAATTCATTTCATTAACGAGATAAGATACTTTGGGTACTAGTTTTGTATTGTGATGCCTTGTAGTTCGCAAACATTCATTTATATATAATAAATGCTCTGCT